>APFE030951984.1:3309-31285 GCA_000404065.3 Pinus taeda | reverse complement strand
GAATTCTAAATCATAGGAAAAATAAAAATGTGAGAGCATAACACATAAAACACATATACATAGAGATTTCCCACTGGATCCCAAAACCGGGACTACCAGCTTGAATTTTCATTATATTCCTTTCAATGTTACAATACATATTTATACATGTCAAAGCATCCAATACCATGGACCGAAAACCATCGCGCACAAAACCATGAACCGAAAACCATAGGTAGGTTTGCCCAACCTAATATAGGTTCCAAAAAAAAAATTTCCCAGGGCGCTGCCCCGGACCCCGTAGAGGGGGGATACCCGCCCCCCTCAAACCCCCCAGACAGGTGGGGCTGCCGCCCCCGCTGCGCAATCGGCGGAATGAAGGGGGGGCTCTGCCCCCCTCTAACCCCCCAGTTCACTATGTCGGTTAGCCGTGGAAAGAATATAACACAACCCAACATCCATTTGGTTGCTCTAATTGTTAAATTCAAGCTAGATTTGCAATATGAGTGAAGAAGGGCATAACAATTTGATGGTTGAGTTAAGAAACAAGTTAATGTTATGGATAATTGACCTTGCAAAGGGCCAAGTCATTTCAACTTCCTGTAATATGAAAAATCGAGTTTTTGGGGGCGCTATGAAAATATTTCGCAATGCCTATAGGATTTTATTACAACGCTACGAAAATATTTTTTTGCACCTACAACCAACATTTTCAAGGTTCTGTGTAGGGTTTTGAGAGCCTATTTTGGCCCACCCATTGTACCATTTGAGGATTGAATCCCATGTGAGTTGGGTGAGGATAGAAAATGATTTGAAGGTGAGAGAAATCCCTCTCATGGAATTTATCTAGAGAAATTCACATTCTTATGGGACTGCATATTTTCATTAGTTCTTGAAATATTCTACAATTACGTAAAGCTTTACAGATTTGTAGACAATTTTGGAGTATCCTGGGTTATTGGAAGTTAGGGTAACCTCGCCAATCCTCATCAAGTGGTATAAGAGCTAGTATATAAACAAATTGTCAGGTGAACCAAATTTTATTTGAGAAGGATATGTCAAAGGAATTTGATGGTGTCTGTCATAAAACAGTAGTGAAAAAAAGGAAAACCTAGTTTGCTATAAAGCATATTTGAAGAGTCAAATAGATAAGAGCCTGACTGATCTCAAGGTTGGACTGAAGCTTAGTTAAAATGCATGAAGTGTCCATTAAGAAGATTGGAATTAAAGTTCAAATGTTGATTGCGTATGAAGACCTTTTGAATGGGTTGTTGTGAAAGTATTTAATGAAACTGTGAGAAAATGAGTTCCTTGAATAAAATTTAACTTGAAAAGGTTTAGAGGATACTTTGATGCATCTTGAGGCAAGGTTATGTAGGTTATTGGGAGAGGACTTAGACCAAACAGATCAAAGTGTTTTGTTCAAGAGGAAATGGAATTTTAACCATTTTTATGTGGAAAGTGGAAATAGTTTTGAAAGACAAATGAAAAGAGGCTTTAGTGGAAAAAACATAAGGGACCTTGGAATAATTATAGGACAATAATGATATAACTTGCAACCAGAGACAATTCAAGAAAAACCCTAGAGGAAGTATTGTTTCAAGGTTTGAAATGTTGGATCAATTCTCTCATTTGAATTTACAACTTGAGGAAGTGCAATGTTGGATGATAATTTTCAAGGAAGATGAACAAAGGCATAAAGGATAGGAGAAGGAAAGAAAGCAAGAAAAGAACTTGTTATTAAGGAAAGAAAAAAAAAATCACAAAGAGTTAGAGAAGAAGAACCTTACAACAATGGGGGGGAGGTGAATTCATAGGAAGACTGAGTTAGTAGCAATTGTCATAGCAAGTAAGTTATCTCATAAAATAAGGAGTAGGAAAATGTCTTAGATGCAAAATGGTGACAAGACCCAACAAAAAAACTAAGAAGAGTGAGTAATTGAATATGAAATAGCCAACAACTTTGAAAGAGGAGGAGAAATATTTCTTAAAAATAGGTTCTACTACAGAGAACCTACAAAAGAGCAGATACCAAGAGGATGACTTAGTATGAGTGACAAGTGGAAAATTTGCTATGAGGAAAAGAAGGGCTTGTTGCAGCTCACTAGTATACAAGGAGAGTTCACAAGAGGGAGAAATAAATATGTATGGTATTAGTTATAGTAGGGGTTCAGAGGAAAGTCACAAGTAGAAGAATAAATTTGCCAAAGTAGTTGGACTCAAAGGAATGAATGATGAAGAACTTGAGAAGGAGATGGTTGAGGGTAGATCTAAATCATGTAGAACAATTAATACAAGAAAGTCAAAATGACTAGAGTTATCATTGGATAATGGGTAGGAAGAATGGGGTGGATTTAAAGAACACGAAGGTATGCAACAAAAAAGGGATGATAACAGTAAGAATAATTTTGCAGCAACAATTGTGTGTTCAAGAGAACATTGAATAAGGAGGTACTGTTCTTTTGTTTTCAGTTACTTATGGATTAATTGTTGATTACAAGTAGAAGTGATGAATGATGGAAAGGAACATTGTATGATAAAGTGAAGGAAGAACAATAAATTTCTCATAGGAAGAAGGTGAGTAAATTGCATGCCGAATCTAGAAGAGAAGAGAGTGTTCAGATGAATATTCTAAAGCATAAAAGAACTACTAGGAGAAGACTAGGCGTGAAAGACTTTAGTATGGTATTCACAAATAGGTTGACAGAGTTAGCTTGTTGCAGTGGCTTGTGTGCAGAATCACTATGATAAGAAGAGAAGTTGTTAGAGTCAGTCTTGTTAGTCCTCCGTCAAAGATAAAAACTCTTTCTGCATTTCATTTTTAGGAGTCTAGCTCCATTCACTCAGCTGCATTCCGCTAGGGGCATGCCATAATCTCACGGAAGGGTCTTATCAGTCATTTCCCCTCATGCCTTATCCTGCTGGTTTAGGTTTGTTTGTCAAATCATTTTAAAGGTCATTTACAGTTTTTTTCTAATCTCTTGGTCAGCAAAGAGTTAGTAGGTCTGGGGTTTGCAAATTGTTCTTCTCAAAGTGCTTCAATAATACTTGAAGGCCAGAGGAAGGTTAAATAATTCACTCAAATGATTTTTTTTAGCAAGAAAAGATGAATTTTGGAAACCTGTGATAGGTTTTTTTCCACAATAGGCCAAGGAAGAAAAAACTCCTTAACGTTTTACACAGATGTCATGGTTTTAGAGAAATGTCAAAAATACAATTGCCTCGGGAGAATTGATGCACCTCTAAAGTGACCTTGGGAAAATCACGTTTTCTCCTAGCTTGGTTAGCCAAATGACTTGATTGATGAGTAAAATGTTAACTAGCACAAATAGATTTCCAATGAGCTATCATGAGCTCAATTTGGAGTTGAGGAACACCTTCCAAAGTTGACTGGAACAGCACTCTGCCTTGAGGCAGCCTCATTGGGCACATTTTGACCAGTCTTGGGATATTTGATTTTTGATAGGGAAAATGAACTCCAAATTGAAAAATTCTAGTTGTGTTGGAAAGTAGACTCAAAGAGATTTCCAACAAGCTATCTTGCACCTAATTTTGACACTAGGAAGGCCTCCAAAATTCGCCCGGAAAAAGGTGCGACACACTGGGAGAAATTTTCCAGTGTAAATTTACACTGGCACGACACATTGGGGAGGCGCGGCGCACTGGGCTAAAAGGCCTGAAATTCATTGAAATATTCCTCAAAATTGCAAATTCTTCATTCCAAAAGTAGGTAAATCCTCCATTTTGGTGTTTCATCCAAGTTTGTGCTAGGGTATGGTGGTTTATGGATGCTAATGATTGAAACAAAAATCCAACCCTTTCATTTTGAATTCCTCACACGTAAACTGCTGCCTAGGGTTTCAAAACTTGTTCGCCACCAAGGTTACTCTTTTCCATTATTTCTCTTGTCCTTAATTCGATTTGTTCGTCGACTCCATTGTTCCCCATCCCCTAAAGTTACTAAACCCCTATCCTAAATTCCCTTTCCCAAAACTTTCAAAGGTGAAACCCTAAACCCTATCCCACACATAAAATCCCTCACAACCTTCCTATATTTCCCAAAAAAATCTCTCCCAATAGTCCCTAATCCCTCACTATTTTTCCCTCCCCTTACTGTCCCTCATGTCATTATTTTCTCTTGGTAACAAAGGTCAAGCACATCATCAAAGGCATTACAAGATAGTGTGACATATCAACACCTATTTGTCCAAGACAGTTTGTCCACCAGCAGACATGACATCTGATCCATCATATGATCATGAAGAAGAGACACAGTGATTCACCAATAGAGGTACATGCACCCAGGAGGCCTCATAGAGGTGGAAAAACATCTGTGAAGACCAACAGGCTGTCCAACGAAGCCTAAATGAGAGGACACCCATTCAGCAGGAGATAGAGGCTGATCGAGAGAATTGGCTCGAGAGGATCAACATCCACTTAGACGAGCTGTTGGCAAAAGAAAATAAAGACAAGTACATCATTAGGCACATGAAAAACTATTATTGGGCACGCAATCATGTTTGCAAGGCACGAATATGGAATTTAAAGGCAAAACTAAAGAAGGCAATAAGGAAGCAAAAGAGGCAAAGGGAGCATGATCGTCCTCAGATATTGGCCGAAGCCTCTTTAACTCAGCATGACACTTGATGGAGAAGCTCTAGCCCAAATTTCAAGAAATTTGCGGCATTTTCAGCATTTTGACAAATTTTGGTACAAAAAACAGGGTTTTCCTCCCTGTGCGTCGCACCACGTGGCGCGTGCTTTTGCTAGGGAGATCTAAATTGCAAAAAATTTATATCTTTGGATTTTTCATGAAACCCCATGACTAATGGTGCATGGCCAAGAATTTTGGGCATGTTTTGAGTCCTCCGGAGATCAAAAACACTCAAAAAATGACCTCACTGCCCCTATTTTGACACACAGGAAGCAGTCCTAGGAGATTGAGGTTTTGGAGGAGAAAATGGGCACCAAATTCAGAAATTTCACTTGGGTTGGAAAGAAAAGAGGCAGGGATTTCTAACAAGCACACTTGGGCTCAATTTGGACTTCAGGAAGTGCCTCAAAACCAGCTCCAAAGTGGCACAACACATACAGTTTTGGGCGCGGCGCACATAGACCCAAAGGCCAAAATCACTTCCGCTCTGCGAAATTTCGATTTGCAATTTTCTCCATGCGCGCCCGTTCATTTAAAATATATTTTTCCTGGCATGAAAGGCAAAGTTTAAAAAACATTTTCATGAAAGGTTGGCTTCTATCCAAGTGGCAAAAGGAAGGCGAGCAGTCACCCAAAAGATCTGTGCTCAGGTTTACTTTTTTTTAATTTGTCATCATAGTAACTTAATGTAACTGTTGATGGTTGGCTTATCATTTCTTGGGTTGATCGAATTTTTCATAGCAAAACTTATTTATTGTATTGAGAGTCATTTGGTAAGGTGTTGGTTGGAATTTCTGGGAGCAGTGTGGAGGAAAAACCCAGCACTTGCATTCTACAGTTTTGGCAGAGATTTTAATGAAATGATATAGCTCTAATTCAGGAGACTCATGTGGTGTGAGTTTAGAAAATTGTTTCTTCTTTTTGTTTCATATGTAACTTGTAATGTTTTGCAGTTCATTCATATTTCATTTCCAGTTGAATGCTTTTTAAGTATGAGAGGCAGAATCCAGTTAGTTTCTCTACCTTGGGAAAGCATTCATGTTTTGTGTTCCTCTTCTGTCTTAAAAGGATTCATCACCTATGCCGTTTTCAGCTTCTCATACAGTCTTTCCACTCCATATTATTCAAATTTGATTGCTAAACTTACTGCCTATCATGCCTCAAGAAACAATCTGTGTCTTTGATTTAATTTCTCAGCTCATGCTGTCCTTTGTCCCCATACGGCCCAGAAAACTCAGTCATTCATCAAAATACCTCTTTCATATATGTTTACTAGCCTAAAATCAATTTCCTATTTCGGTCATCTCCAGCCCCATTGATTTTCTCTCACTGAGCGTGACCCAGAGAGAGCCCTCTCCTGTTCTGGTAGGGTTAGCTACCATACTGAGCGTGGTTTGTGGTTACCCTAAATTTTTCCTTCCTTCAGCCTAAGGCAGATTTAGGCTCTAACAGAAGCCATGATAGATCAAGTGAGGAAAATTTTGATGGAGTAGTTGAAATAAAAATTACAACTAGAGATGATGTGAGGACTGCTACAAAAATCTAAGGAAGATGAGGGTTATAGATGGAACCTCCAGAAGAGAGTAAAAATGAATTTGTTATAGATGAAGCTAACGTAAAAATAAAATTCTCAGTGGAGGAAAACCTCAAGGGAGTTTATTTGTAGCCATGGAATAACAACCTAAGGGTGACGGACACATGTGATGAATCAGACAAAGGTTTGATGAGTAGCCCGAAGACAACAAATTTAATCCACAGACCGAATTAGAAGATGAAACAGACAAAAGGAAAGAGGGTTGTATGAAGAGACAAGTTATGATTCTGAGGAAATTTTTTAGCAATGTATTGGCAAGTTTGAACAGTTCAACACCAAGGAAAGGTATGAGTTTGTAGCAGTAGCAATAGAAGAAGGTACAACTTGATTAAATATATGGTAAGATTTTAAGTTTCACTATGTAGGTGACAGTAGAGGAAGGCAAGGATATTGGAAACAGTGTAGAGAAATGAGGGCTCGAAGGGTTCAAAAGAAGAGGATCAGGAGTATGCCAAAATCCCAAACTTGAGAAAATGTTTGGTGAGCTATTGTGCAGCAAGGTGGAGACTTGTTACTACATAGGCATGTTGCAGCTCACAAGTTGAAGTTGTTCGAGAAGACTAGATGCATATGATCGGGAGGTCATATACTTTTGTACCTTGGGAGTCTGATGATGGTGCATATATTTCCTAATGTAAATGTAATTTCAATTTCCATTATTTTGTGAGAAGGGGAACATATCATCACTTTTGACTCTTGGTTATCTCATGTAGCTTTCTTTTTAAAGAGGAATATTGCTTGATAAATGAGTAGTTTGCAGTAGAGGCATATGAGATAGAGGAGAAAAGAGGAGAAACTCTAGCACTAGGAGAAGAGGCAGAGGTTGAGAGGCCTGGGATGCACATGTCCACATTGTATATCTGGAAATTTTAATGTATCTTAAATGTGACTAATGAGAAGCTTGTTTAAATGCCTTTGTACTTGTTTATTTCTCTATCTGTACAATGTTAATTTGGTTTGTTGAGGGCTACACTTGTTGAGTCAATATGGAAGTGTTGAGATGTGGTGGTTGCATAACTTAGGAACAATATTGATTCTTTGTTCAAATGTGATTTGGGGCTGAAATTTTATATATATTAACTTATGTGTATGGGTCATAGATCGAATGTTATCTATATGTGTTGTGACAATTTTTGAGATGTTGTATTCCTGTCAGAAATTAGACCATGCGTTGTAGTTATTTGTGTGTGTATCAATTTATGAAATTTGTGGAGTCTCTAAATGCGTTGAATGACTGTGCATGGATTGAATTTTCCAATGGTGTGTTATCTCTTGTAAGTGTGTTACATATATTTCATATATTCAATGTGTAAACAAATTTCCTATGAATGATGGTTGAACTCTACGTTGAAGATTGTCAACTATGTCGAAAAGCTTGAATTGTGTTGTGTATGGATGGTTTATGCAGTGTATGTATGGTGGTATGGTATATGTATATATGTTGATCGATATCCCTTGGTGTGTTATCCATTCTATTGGTTAAAGATACCTCCTATTTAATATGAAGTGTATTCACGTGTATTGAATTAGAGCACTCTATTTTGGTGTTTTATCCAGTCAAAACCCCTTTGCATTTGATTACTCTCATTGTCAAATTCAAGCTAGCCTTACAATCCCAGTGAAGAAGGGAACAATAATTCAATGGTTGAGTTAAGAAACAAGTTAATACCTTGGAGAATCGACCTTGCAAAGGGATGAATCATTTTAGCTTCCTAGAATCTGAAAAAAATATTTTTTTGGGGGGCGCTAAGAAAATATTTCACAGCACCTACAAGATTTTACTACACTGGTACAATAATATGTTGCAACACCTAAAACCAATGTTTTTAGGGTTGCATGTAGGTTTTTGAGAGCCTGTTTTGGCCTTCCTATTATGCCATTTAAGGAGTGAATCGCATCTGAGTTGGGTGAGGCTAGAAAAAGGATTAGAAAGTGAGAGAAATCCCTCTCATGGAATTTATCAAGATAAATGCACATTCTTATGGGACTGCATATTTTAATTAGTTCTTGAAATATTCTAGAATTGAGTAAAGATTTATATAGCTACAGATATTGTTGGAGTATCTTGGGTTATTGGTAGCGGGGGTAACCTGACCATTTCTTATTACATGTTATCTATATTCTTAAGTATATTATTAATGAATTAATATATATATATATATATATATATATAATATAAATAATATATATATATATAGATATTGATTTTTCATTCACCTTATTCATCTGTTTGCAACTTTTCTATCAGACTTTTACTCTCTTCTGCACTTAGATTAGAGATAATATTATAGACCTTCTTCATTTTGTGGCTCTTCATGACACACACTAACCAATACATATTAGTTAATATTACATATAGTTCAAACATATTAAGTTTTTAGAGAACTTACAAAGAACTTGCCTTCTCTACTTTTTTTGATGTGTTATCATTGTGTCGATCAATATTTTTGTTACTTGACACCTTCTCAGACATTTTTTTTTATCAATATACAACTTGTTTCTTTCAATACAGAAGGCATTAAATATATTTTATACATAAATCAAATAATTTTCATCCAAAAATAACTTTGGTAGCCAGTGTGTTTATTCCAGTAAATGCACCAAGCGATTAATTGTTAGACACCGTCAATGAAAATTATTTTTTTAAATAATTTTAAATTATGATGGTGAGACTTGTAACGATAAACACATTGTAATGAATTAGAAATTCTATTTGGTAGAGGCATGTCAGCGAGTTATATTACACTAGGAGTAATGATGAACAGACTTGACAGAACCGACAATGTTATAATATATCAGTGTGTTGTATTACATAGGGAACACTGGTGCATTACATTACATAGGGCACACTGGTGCATTACATTACATAGGGCATACCACAGAACATATATCCATTTTTTTTTAAATAAACAGGCCTGAAAAAGTTTGAATCTAATTCAATAAATGATCACCCTATTTTACATGTCAAACACCATATATATAGTAAGTACACAACCCCATTAGATCTAAAATGCCTAAAATGAGAAACCCTAATTGTGAAGTGGTAGAGGGAATTAAAGCCTAAGGTTAAATTTTGCAGTCACATAAGCAAGAAGAAATAAGGGTTTAAGGTAAGTATTGAATTTTTTGTTTTTTCGCTGAATTTTATTTAAATTTAAATAGGAACAAAGATCGTAAAAAAAAATTACTAGTAAAATAAATAGTAAATTTTTTACTATACAAGGTTTTTAATTTATTTTTTTCTGAACTGTGAATAAACCTAACAAAAATTGTCAAAAAAAATTAACTGTAAAATTTAAAATATTTGTTATCCAAGGTTTTTTGTGAATCACCATACCTTACAAATTTTGATCTTCCTGTAGTTCCAAGATATTTTCTTGATCCACAAAGCTACCATTATGTCTCTCTAGAAAAAGATGTCTCTTTTAATTAAACCTCAATAAAATTTGTAAAATTTGTTATTAGTAAAATAAATAATAAAATTTAAAATTTTAACTATGCAGGGTTTTAAGTGAATCACCATTGCTTTCGAATTTTGATTTTTTGAATAGTTATGCTGCTCCAAAGTATTATGTTGTTGCACAGTGCTCCTAGAAAATCACTCCCTTCAAATTTTGGGAAAAATAATGAAATAGTGAATAACTTTTTACTATTTAAAAGACTTTATGACATTAGATTTCAAAAAATCAATTGGTGCTCATTTTTGAATTTAAAAAAATCGCATTTTTGTTTTACTTTATCTGAACATTGGTGTGTTTGATAGTAAATAGAATTAGTGCATTTATAAGAAAGTGCACTAACATTGCCAAGGTGCCAAATTTTTTCAATGCACTGAAATGAATTTTTTTTCAAAGTCCTCAAATGGTGTGATTAATATTTTAACGCAATGGTGTGGTTTGCATTTAAATGCATTCACGTTGTAATTATTATAAGATCACTAAGATGGTAGAATTCATTTTTATTTTCTAAATTCTAGAAACAAGTGTGTACCAATGTTGTTTTTATTTAAATGCATTAGTGTGGTTTTGTACAAGAGCACTGATATGATAACCTATTTTATATTTTTCAAGATGCTAGAAACAAGTGCGGGTATTATTTTCACACATTGTTATTGTTGTGATTTAAATGCATTAGTGCGATTTGTTCTAATAAGCGCACGAGTTGGGTTTAAAAGCTATTTGAATTTTTATTTTCACATAAAATGGAATATTAATCTCAAATTATCCTTTAGGATACATCCACATAAATTACAGTAATTCATAGTATATGTTGGATGCCAAATTGGGCCACCTTTCTACCTATTTCCATTACCTTTTTTGCTATTTTTGCACTTATTTAGCCATGCTGTTATGTTAAACTTACAAGGTAAATCCCCCCTTACTTTCCTATTGGTATATTTTAATTAATGAAGTAAAACGTATATAGTTTACCAATTTTCGGAACTAAACTATGTGCTTGACCACAGCATGAGAACAGGAACCCTCAACTCGGTGTATTGCAACAGATTTGGAAACAGCCGATCAGCAGGAGGTCGCACAGCTCGGAGAACAGATGCCCTGAACTATTCTTGGAGCCGTCCTGCTATCATAGGCATCTGATTCCAATACCATTCCAACCAATGTATATCTTTGTATCTGAAGTTGTTATGTTTGCGAGAGAACTGTTAATCTCCATCGCTGTGTATAAAACATAGGTTGATCCTGTGAATGGGGGTTCACCCATCAACATTGTAAACTTTTGTTACCGATTAATAATAGACCATCCATTTTGCTATTTTAAATCTTTTCATGGATAATGCAGCCCTGATCAGAGAGCTGGGCCCGCTCTTCTAATCAGGTGCTGCGTCTTTGTGTGTGTGTGTGATTTGGTAGTTTGTGTTGCTGTTACAATACTTTGTTGTTATGATTATTTCTGCAGTTCTGTGAATTGATTAATCTTGCATTTATGTTTGAATCTTAACCTGCGAACCCTTGGTTGGGAAAGATCACGCGTTTTCCCCTGCATATACCTTGTGCGTTGCCTTGAAAGGATACGTACCCAGATTGATAAGATTAATGTCGAAATCAGGTAGATAATCACCCATACTTGGACACCAACATTTTGGCACCATTTCCGGGGAGGCTAACAAGGTGCAAACAACGATCCAGACTGGACAAAGGGTCAATCTCTCGTCCTAGGGAGAGAACGAGTTCTCTCACTCTGCTTCAGGTCCTGAGTATAGGTACTTTTTTTGTTTGTTCATTTTTTTCATTTTTCTCATTATTTTGGGCCATTTTCTTGTCTTGGGGAGGGAGGAGCCCTTTGACACCCTACTCCAGGCCTTGAGCTAGAATTATTTTTCTTTCTTAACCTGTGTGTGTTTTCTTCTTGGGGGAAAACCCTAGTCTTACCATGGGGAGGGACAATTTTTTAATCCTACTCAGATCTGGAATATTAGGGTTTCCCGTGGTGTTTGATTGTTTTTGGTTCTTGTTCTTGGGGAGGGAGGGATCTTTTGATGCCCTGCTCTAAGCTTGAAACCCTATTTTTTTATATAGTTGCCTTTCTTTTCCTTGAAGTCCTTCATCCGGGGGAAGAAATGGTCTTTTGACACCTTACTCCAGGGTTGAAGCATTGTAGGTTCATACAGAAACCCCCCATCAACCCAACTTATGTATGAACAGAGAACCAATAAAAGGGGTAGAGGGAGATCCCCAAGAAGGGGAAGACCAGACCTGGGAAGACAAATCTATATACAATAGATCATAGCAAAGGCTGAATCCGAAGCATCTTCTCACATAGTTGTGAGACCAGAAGCAAGAAAGGGTAAAATTAGAAGGACAATCAGTGGAACAGCCAGTATCGACTGCAGCATTCTGTGGTAATTCAACACAGCAGGTCCCTATGACCGTGGAAGAAGCATCTAGTAGTGGACCTGAGTCAGAGAATCCTAAGTTGGTGCTAGCAGAGGAGGAAGTTGCAAGCAGAGCATCGGTAGAATCAGACCATTCTTGTAAAGGAAAGGGAGTCGTAGTGAAGGATCAAGCCATCATGCCACAGGAGAAAGATTCGAGGATATATTTACATCACCAAGAGACCAAGGAAGTGCTACTAAGGCAGCTCGAACCCTGGTAATAAAGAAGCCTCAGCCACCCTCTGCAGAGCCTATTGAGATCCCTAGTGATTATTGGAAAATATTCATGGCTCCTACCAACTCCACCATCGAGTTATCTATTAGAGATCTAGGAACCGGTGCACCTACAAAGGCTATTCCATTGGCAGCTTTACCAACTTTCCATGGGCTTATCTCTGAAGACCCCGGCATTTCTATTTGAGTTTGATATAGTGCGTTGGGGCTATGACTACAAAACAGATGCCCAGAAGCTGAAGATTTTCCCTTGCACTCTAAAAGGGACAGCTCTGCACTAGTTCATGGGCCTTGGAGCAAAGTCCATTTCTAGTTGGGAAGATATGTAGATAGCTTTCTTGGAGAAATACCAGGATTATTGTAAATCTCGGAACATAAAGGAGTAACTCTTCAAGTTCGCATAGAAGGAAGATGAAAGCTTGGAAGATTGTGTGGAGAGGTTCAACTACACCTTACAGAGGTCAGGACACTCTAACCTGGATAAGGAAATATTAAATATTATCTTCCTTCGGTCCCTTCAAGAAGACTCGATGGAACTATTGAACATTATGGGGAAGGGAGACATCTCTGAGGAGAAGTTCGAAGACATCTACAAATTATGTATTTAATGCTCAAGGGGACTTGTGAGAAACAAGCAGGGGGTCTATTCAGTAAAGGGATCTGGAAGGGGTGTTACAAAAGTAGAAATCGGGAATTTGCTAGATAACCTGAGAATAGATATCCTCAGTGCCCTGTCAGCATAGATGGACGCTCTGCAAGGAAAACAAAAGCAGTTAATGTTGGATAGGACAATGGCAGTATTTTGTCCAAAATGCAGGAAGAAACATCCAAAGAGGGAATGTCCACTGAATGCCATAGAGGAATGTGTGATCTGTGAGCTCAACCATGCAACCAACTCATGCCCTTCCTTACCAAGCTTGAAAGCAGTGTTTCAAGGAACGGGGGAGGACATGGAGCAGCTGTATCTCATGGGATCGAGGAAGCCATGGTAGCCCCAACCTCCGATGGGAAGTCAAGGTATGTACTTGGATCTATCCCCGTATTTTAATTATTGTAATATGAATCCTCAGACCATCCGTTATCCTCCCATGTGGCCGCAATACCAGTACCCACCATGGCAGCAGTGGAACACCCAAGCCAGTATGAGCTCCCTGTGGGCTCTAGCCTGGTGAGGATCCCCTCTTGGTCAGTTTCCTCAGAAAATGCCATTGGAGATGCCCTAGCAATAGCTTCAGTTTCCCTCCAATGCACCTCCTAGTAATCAACCGGCCCGTCCACAGCTCCCAATGCAGCGTAACCCTAACCATAACAATAAGGGAGATCATCAAGCTAATGTTCTTAACCTACCTTCATATACTATCTCCACTGTAGAGCTATACAAAAATGAATCTGCGATCAGGTCGGAAAGTTAATGTCCCACCTCCTCCAATTTTCATTAAACAACTTGATAGTGAATGTAGGGAGGCAGAGCCAGTCAATGAAGGGCCAAACCAAATCGATCAAACCCAGATGCCTCCTATCAAACAACATCATTTAGAACCACCTTATCCAGAGAGATTAATCATGAGAAAACCAGGTCCCCAATTTGAATTTAATTTACTAAGAGAGTTGCAGAATTTATTTTTTAAAATTCTCTTACTACAAGCCATGAAGGATGTGCCAATCTATGCAAAGACACTTAGAGAATATTGTTCCAAGAAACCTGCTAAGAAAATTAAAGATCCCCTCACTATACATGTTATGGGAAAGTTGTTAGATTTTATGATGGGATAACCTATGCCGGTGAAATATGGAGATCCGGGAAACCCAATCTTGACAGTACAAATTAATGGGGTAGAGATTCAAAATGTGTTAGTAGACTTCGGAGTTGCCATCAATGTCATCACTACTGAAACCATGCACATCCTAGGACTTCGTAATCTAAAGCATACACATACAGTCCTGAAATTAGCAGACAGATCTACAGTTAAACCTATAGGAAAGCTGGAGGATGTGATAATTTCAGTAGACTCATGGCGTTACCCTATAGACTTCTCGGTATTACATACACAGTCATCAATGGGTGGTCATCCCCTAATTTTGGGAAGGCCATGGCTAGCCACTACGGACACTTATATTGGGTGCCGCTCAGGGAATATGGTCATTTCTAATGGGCATAACACTAAGAATTTAGTGTTGTATCCACCTGTAGAACCAAATTCACCTATAAAACCAGCAGGCAATAAGAAGGTTGTATCTGCAGTAGAGGATGGAACGAAAGATGAAGAAGTATGACATGTCCTTACTATTGGACATGCCCTACAATTGAAAGTCAGATCAGAATATGATGTGATCACTTCTTTCATGGATGATCCCCATTCAGTTTTAGAACCGAACCGGTAGATCTTAGAATCCATCCTAAGCTGTGAGACTCAAGAATGTATGGAAACAGTGGAAGGATTAGAGGAAACACCTGTTGATGCACCCCATAAAAGCATACAAGTGGAATTGGAACCTGGGAGAACCTTGAACATTAATCCAAACCTGTCAGAATCTCAGAAGGAGCAGCTTATAGATGTTCTACGGAAACATAAGGAGGCCTTCACCTGGGATTATGCAGATAGGAAGGGAATCCCAGCTAACTTATGCACCCATCACATATACATCAAGGAGGATTGTCGTCCCATAAGGCAACCTCAGAGGAGGATGAACCTGACATTAAAGAATGTGGTAAAAGAAGAACTTCAAAAGTTACTGGATGTGGGTTTCATCTACCCAATCTCAGACAGCCAATGGGTCTCACCACTGGTAATGGTCCCCAAAAAGAATAGTAAATGGTGAACCTACATAGATTATTGAGAGTTGAATAAGGTGACGCAGAAGGACCACTTCCCCTTGCCGTTTATTGATCAAGTGTTGGACATGTTGGCTAGTAAGAGGTAATTTTTTTTACTGCATGGGTTTAGTGGATATAACCAGATCCAGATTGCTCCTGAGGACCGGGACAAGACAACGTTCACATGCCCCTGGGGGACATTTGCATACCGGGTCCTTCCTTTTTGCTTGTGTAATGCTCCCACAACATTCTAGAGGGAATTCCTGGGAATCTTCTTTGACTTGATAAATGACAGTGTTGAGATCTATATGGACAACTTTACTCCATATGGGGACTCATTAAGAGTGGGATTGGAAAATCTAGAAAAAGTTCTTGCGAGGTGTATACAAGTACGTGTCTCTCCGAGTACAGTGAAATGTCACATGATGATGGAAGAGGGAATCATTCTGGGACATTTACTTTCATTTGAAGGAATCATAATGGATCCAGCAAAGATACAGGTAATTCTGCACTTTCCAACACCTAAAACGGTCATATAGGTACGCAGTTTCATTCGTTGTGATGGGTATTATAGACGTTTCATAGAAAATTTTGCAAAAGTAGCACACCCTCTATTTCAGTTATTAACGAAAGATTCAGAATTTGTGTGGACTAAAGACTGTGATGCAGCGTTTACATGAACTAAAGAGGTAGCTTGTGGTGCTCCAATCCTTAGAGGACCTAACTGGGCACTACTGTTCCACATTCATACGGATGCTTCTCAGACAGCAATTGGTTCGGTATTGGGACAACAAGAAGACAAAGCACCTTACGCAGTCTACTATGTTAGTAAAAATTTGGCTCCTGCTGAATTAAACTACATAGTGACTGAGAAGGAATTTCTTTCTGTCGTTTGTGCCATCAACAAGTTCCAGCATTATATTACCAGGTATCCTACTTTTGTGCACACTGATCATGCGGCCATCAGGTATTTAATGAACAAACTTGTAACCCTTGGTCGAATTACAAGGTGGTTGTTACTGTTACAAGAATTTGATATCACCATAGTAGATAAAACAGGTAAAGGTAATTTGGTCGCAAACTTTTTATCTAGGATAGAATGTGATGGTGAAGAAACACCAATTGAAGACGATTTTCCGGATGAGCATCTTTTTGGAGTTTCTGCTAACACTCCATGGTATGCAAATATTGCTAACTATTTGGCTACAAGTAAAGTGCCTCGTCACCTATCTTACAAGGAGAAAAGGAAGATCATTCACCATAGTACCAGATACTCATGGATGGTAGGGTATCTCTTCCACATGGGAGTGGATCAGCAGATTTGGCGTTGTGTAGCAGGAGATGATATTTTCAAGATATTGAAAGCTGCACATGGCGGACCCTGTGGGGGACACTTTGCAGACAAAAGAACAGGACATAAAGTACTGCAAATGGGGTATTACTGGCCTTCCATCTTCTGTGATGCTCAGGATTATGTGCGAAGGTGTGATAGCTGTCAATGGATGGGACAACCTAGGAAAGCAGATGAGATGCCTCTGCAGCCCCAGATAGTTCTCGAACCATTTGAGAAATGGGCCATCAATTTCATTGGTCCCTTCAACCCACCTTCGCTTGAGAAGACTTATATCCTGCTCTGCACCGACTATGTAACTAAATGGGTGGAAGCCAGGGCGGTCACAAGAGCAACAGAGCAGGTGGTGGCAGACTTCCTTTTTTAAGAAAGTTTTGCCATGTATGGGACTCCAAGGGGGATTGTATCAGACGGTGGATCACAGTTTACTTCCCATATGATAGAAAAGCTAATGCAAAAATATGGGTTCAAGCATAGAGTGACAACCCCTTATCATCCCCAAGTGAATGGACAAGTAGAAAGCACAAACAAGGTATTGAAAAATATCTTGACAAAGATAGTAGCAAGCCATCGCCAGGATTGGGCACAGAAGCTCTTTGGGCATATAGAACGACATGGCAGAATACAATAGGGTTTTCTCCATATGAATTAGTCTATGGAAAATCCCCCTTATTTCTGGTGGAATTTGAGATTAGCACACTCAGAATAGCTCTAGAAGTAGGCCTAGATTTATCAGAGGCCCAGAAACACCGACTGGAACAACTAAATGAGTTGGATGAAATTCGAGCAGTGGCTGTCCAGAGAACTACTGCTGTTCAACAGCAAAGAATGAAATGGCACAATAAATTCATCAAAACCAAGGTGTTTTAGGTGGGGGACTGGGCATTATTGTATGACTCTAGATTTAAGGATTTAAAAGGCAAGCTCTACACTCGCTAGATGGGCCCGTATCAAGTGGACGCAGTGTTTGACAATGGAACAGTTAGACTAAGCACAATAGATGAAAACCATACTTTGTTCCTAATGAATAGACACCGTCTTAAATTATATCGCCATCCAGCCTCTAAAGATGCCTTTGTTAAAAATCTTTCTACTTCATCTGATTTAATGGTCATTGGAAAATAACCTCACTCTGTTCTAAGAAAAAAAAATCAAAAAAATTATTAAAAAAAAAATATATATATAATATAATATATATATATATATATATATATATATATATATATAATATATATAATATATATATATATAAGATTATATATATATATATATTGTTTGTTTAGCTTTTGAAGGAACAATGAAGAAATATGGCGAGGAGGAAGTAACACCGGCACTATCATTTTAACTGATGTTACACTGTAGCTGCTATTAATCCATAACTATTGTTACACTGTAGCTGGCGTTACTCCATAATTGTTGTTACAACGTAACTGCTGTTATTCCATAACTGTTGCTACACCGTAGCTTTTGTTACTCCATAACTGTTGTTACATCGTAGCTACTGTTACTCCATAACTGTTGTTGCACCATAGCTACCGTTACTCCATAACTATTGTTACATCGTAGCTGTTGTTACTCCATAACTGCTATTACACCATAGTTGTCTTACTCCATAATTGTTGTTACACCGTAACTGTTGTTACTCCATAACTACTGTTACACTGTAGTTGCTGTTATTCCATAACTGTTGTTACACCGTAGCTGCCGTTACTGCATAATTTCTATTACACTGTAACTGTTGTTACTCCATAATTGTTGTTACATTGTAACTGTCATTACTCTGTAACTGCTATTACACCATAGCTACCATTACTCCATAACTATCGTTACACCGTAGCTGTTGTTACTCTGCCAGGGCCGTTACTTTGCAACTACGATTACAACATAGCTGTTGTTACTTCGTAACTACCATTACACTGTAGCTACTATTACTCGGCAATTGTAGTTACATCGTAGCTGCTGTTACTTCATAACTGCCATCACACCATAGCTGTTGTTACTCCGCAACTGTCGCTACACCTTAACTACTGTTACTCTGCACTGTTGTTACACCATAGCTGTTGTTACTCTGCAACTGTCGTTACACCGTAGCTACTGTTACTCCACAATTTTCGTTACATCGTAGCTGTATTTTCTCCGCAACTATTGTTACACCATAACTGTCGTTACTCCACAACTGTCGTTACTCATTGTTGCTACTACTCATTGTTCCGCTACTTCAAAGTAGTTGTTACTCACTATTGTCATTACTCATTGTGCTGCCACTCAAAGCGCTGCTACACATTGTGCTATCACTCCGTCAGGTAAGTCTGCAGGTACGTCTTTGTCATTTTATGGATTTAATTAAAATATTCCAAAAAGGACAAATAAACGTGCCAAGGATGGCCGTCATTAAAGTTGGGTGGGGAGGGGGGGAACTGTCAAAAGAAATGACGGTGTACCATGAAAAGCATTTAGTGCACATAATGCCACTCAACCAAATATGATGATGGCGGTACATTGTAATCATATTTTTAAATGAACTTTGGGATGCAGATTCGTACCGCCGAGTCATATTAGTCACCTTCCCACATGTTGCATTTAATTTTCAAAATACACCTCTGTACCACCCTAACTTGCCATGATATCCGAACGTACTACTGCCAGATTCACCATTACTTCTGGGCATACGAGTACTGGATTCGCCATTACTCCCGAACGTACCAGTACCAATTGTCCCATTCTTTCCAAATCAGCCATGACATTATTTCAACTCCTAACGGTCTGGAAACCTATTACTCTCCCCTATCAACCGACAACAGTTGACGTGCAATGTCCGCCTTCGCAACAATGGGTGGCCGATCGATTTGCCATGAACCAGAAAGCACAAGAGCAGTTCAGAGCAATTAGGAGGTATGGAAGGTCTTTCGAAATGCTGGATGGGATGTATATTTTGACAGGTTAAGGGGATTTGATGAAGATTTGACAATGGAATTCGTGCAGAACCTAGAGGAAGAAGGCTCGCGGGTTCACGAAGTGGCGATTCCTATGATAGAAGAAATTGTTGCAGAAGTCACTGGGCTTCCACAGGTTTGGGAATGATGGTTTGTAAGGAGAACTCCCCTTCCAGAATTCCCCAAGGCTTTCCTTCAAGCCGGGGAGAGCATAGCGCAGAAAGGCAGAGGATACGACAGGAATTCTCTACCATATCCATGGGGAGAAGTAGCAGAATTTGTCATCAAATATATGACATGTGAGGGAAGATACTCCATGATTTTCAAATATCACCTCCGCATATTAGCCCATCTGCGATTTCCATAGGCAAAGGCATTCTCCATGAATGTGCTCTATTTCTTGCTGAGGAGCCTTCATCTAATGGCGCATTCTGCTCAAAGGGCTCGACAAGTACTGGCAGTCATTACGCATCATGGGTTGGTGCGGTTGTTGATAATGCATGCCATTGAACAGATCCCGATTCTGTGGGAGGTGTTTCAGGACTCCACGAAGGAACAGGTAGCAGCTGCTATGGCCGCTAGGGTAGAAGGATTTGAAACCATGGAGGAGGATCCTGTCAAAGATGACTATGTTGATTAGGAAGAACTAGAGGAGGTGGAGATGGAGACAAAGGAATTGGGGGATGTGGTAGCTCCCCAGGACCAAGCCGAAAAGATGGAGACAATGGCAGACACAGGGGCTGATTTAGAAAGGCCCACCAGTACCATAGATGAGGTTGTACCATAAGAACAATTTTCACCCATTGAACTAGCAGAACAAGAGGATGTTGTGGCAGTCACGGGAGTAGACCCACAACAGGTCAACGTGGGCAAAGCAGTTGATATGGCAATCGAAGGAACCCCACAGGGATCCCCTGCCACCATGGAAATAATGGAGGAGGTCATGAGCACTTCAGCCATGGAATTCAGAAGGTCTTGGGAAAGAAGGGCCCAGAGTTGGGGAAGCTGTGGGACCCGTCGAGGAAGCAGTAGAAGAGCCATGGCATGAGATTGACACTGTACCACAAGAACCAGTGTCAACTTCGGGCCCAATTATAGAATATGCACCCCAATCCCCTTTCTCCGATTTGATTCCAAGAGGAGCAAGAGCGAATCGTTCCCCTCGAGAGGGGGAAAAAGAAAATGTTGTGATCTAGGTGGCTCTGAATTTGTTACAGAGGCCACAAACTCATATAGTGGAAGTTGCTCCAGTGGCTGGTGCCTTGGAGCAGGAAAGGAGAAGAGAAGGTATGGAAGCTAGAGAATCGGGAGGATTCGCAGCAGATACACCAACGAGAGAATGTCTCGTTAGCACATTTCTAAGTGCAAAACGTGTGCATGAAGAGGAGATTGCGGTTGGTGAAAAGGAGGGACCAAGTGAAACGGTTGTGACAACTGAGCCAACGATACAACCAGGCGAGGAGGCTGTTGAGCACGAAGAGCAAGTAGGGGAGGGAAATCCCCCAGTCAACACAACAGGAAATTTTTCGAGGGATCTGCCTCTAGTGGAGGAAATATTGGTTAAACAGAAGTGGATAGAATTTTGCAAGCAACGAAGGCTTCTGATGAAACAAAAGTACCAGCTGCAGTTCAAGGAAACAATGTGGCTCAAAATGGAAGTGAGGAAGCTAAAAAAGAAGGTGAATAAAATGCAGAAACAATTATGGAAGCACAAACGGAGAGCCAGAAGGGCCAAGACTATCCAGGTTGACATAGAAATCCAAATGGAGCAGATAGTCATGACCTCTGCTGACACTTAGACAAACCCAATTGACCAATTATTTGAAGATCGAGAGTATGCCCTAACAGCTAAAATTCAGTCCTGGAAGTCTACTACAGCCCAATATAAATATCAGAAGGACTGAGGAAAGGGCCTCCAGTACAATTTTTGGATATGTGGAGCGATTGGATGTGATGAGGTTACGGCAGGCAAAACAGCAGCTCAAGATAGAATAGATGGAGAAGAACACAATAGAGCTGAAGAACGACAAGGAGTAGATGTTCGAGCTAGTGCAAGAGGTTATGGCATGTCGTCCTCCTACTTCTTGTTATTCCTTATTTTTGAATGAACGTCTCCTTTTATTCTGCATGGAGAGTATTAAAAATGAGGTCAGCTATGAGATGGAGGACAATGTGCAATTCCTCCGTATTTTGAGGAGTCACGATGTACCCACACAACATCTGATGTGCGTATTGTATTTGCACAAGTACTTATTGCAGTTGGACAGAGATTTCAACCCGGTCCCGTATGTGGGGGACATTCATATGAGGGCCCTCACATCTTACGCTTTTAACCAGATTCATTGGCAGAAGACTAGTAACACTCTAGAATCTAATCAAGTTACTAAGCCATTCATAGTAAGAGGGGAGCATGAAAGGGCAGACACAGTGTTCAACAAGCACAGGACCTTTTTAGGGAATGGGGAAAACAAATCTAGAATGGTGAGGACACAAAAGTGGTGTCTTGATCTCTATGTCAATCAACTGACCACATTTTAGAAAGAGGCCCTTAGTTGCTGTCAGAGGAGATGTATGATGTCACCAACAGCTATCCAAGAAAGAGAACCTTTTGGGGAACCAAATTTTGCACGTGTACTTAAAAGGGTGCCAAGGTGTGTGGCATGTGTCCAGACATGTGGGTCCCGGTGGATGGGGCTCCAGTTTCAGTTCCCTATTCTCTGGTTGCCTACTAATGAATATACTCCAACCTATGATGTCCCAATGGATTGATGGAAGGAAGTTTTCCTCTCATACAGATTTAAAGTTCCAGGGATAGAGATGGCCGCAGAGTATGATCTTTCCTAGCTTCATCTAACATATAGTCTACAGAACCCAAATTTGCAAAAGCAGAGGACTGCATGAGGACATGCAGTAGGGTGGTTAGGGGGAGAAGTTGGGTGCCAAATCAGGTCACCTTTTTGCCTATTTCAATTACCATTTTTTCTATTTTTTCACTTATTTACCCATGTTGTTATGTTAAACTTACAAGGTAAATTCCCCCCTTACTGTCTTATTGGTATATTTTAATTAATGAAGTAAAACGTATAGAGTTTACCAATTTGTGGAACTAAACTATGTGTTTGACTGCAGCATGAGAACAGGAACCCTCAACTTGGCGTATTGCAATAGATCTGGTAACGGCCGATCAGCAGGAGGTCGCATGGCTCGGAGCACAGATGCCCTGAACTATTCTTGGAGCCACCCTGCTATCCCAAGCGTCTAATGCCGATACCGTTCCAACCAATGTATATCTTTGTATCTGCACTTTCTATGTTTGGGGAGAACTGTTAATCTCCCTCACTGTGTATAAAATGCACGTTGATCCTATGAATGGGGGTTCACCCATCAGCATTGTAAACTTCTATTACCGATTAATAAAATATCATCCATTTTGTTGTTTTAACTCTTTTCGTGGCTAACACGGCCCTGATCAGAGAGCTGGGCCCACTCTTTTGATCAGGTGCTGCATCTTTGTCTGTGTGTGTGATTTGGTAGTTTGTGTTGCTGTTACAATACTTTGTTGTTATGATTATTTCTGCAGTTCTGTGAATTTATTAATCTTGCATTTATGTTTGAATCTTAACCCACGAACCCTTGGTTGGGAAAGATCACGCATTTGCCCTTGCATATGCCTTGCGCATTGCCTTGAAAGGATACACACCCACATTGATAAGATTAATGTCAGAATTAGGTAGATAATCACCCCTACTTGGACACCAATAGTATACATTTTCCACTTAAAGTCGCCTTATTCTTGAAAAATGGTTTAAAAACTATATTGAAATTCAAATTGTGGTTATATGCTTCTAGATATTAATTTTACATATGCACACACAATTTTATTTTTGATTTTTCTCAAATGCAGGGACAAAATCTCAATAATATCAAATGGCCAATTCTTCAAATTCTAGTTCATTCCATATTGTTGATCAAAGTCCTTTGCAGAGTTCTCCCTTTCCATCTCCAGTAGGTTCATATTTTATTTATATTTCAATTATCTAATTTTTTTTTTTTAATCCATGTCAATTTGAATAAAAATGTATCCAAATTTATAGGATATTGATTCAAAATTGAGTTTAGATGCAAAAAATATTCCTCCATTTCAAAAACATCGGAAGCTTTTATCGGGAGCAACGTATTGCAAGCAATTGGTATATGAAAATGATCAACCTCTTCACCTTGCCAATTTGAACATGGCATCTTCTAGTGACAATCCTGGACCAACGATGGTAATAATTGTTTGGTAAAATGTAATTTAAATAAACCAATTGTATTGACTTGCTTACTAATATCATTGATAATGTACTAATGACGTTTAATATTTTTTGAAATTAGGATTCTAGTGATGATGAGCGAACCACCTACCATCTTTTGGTGCACCCCACTACAGCATCAACTTAAGAGAAGGTTACATTAAGAGCAAGAATTGGAGAGGAAGCATACAAAGAATGGTTGAATCAATCACCTATTCAATTCCCACTGCATCTAGATTTACCAATTAGGAATAACTACAACAATAGTAGTTCTTCATCACAAGTTGGCAATGGAGGCAATCAAATAGAGGTTGGTATGGATGATTACTTATGGGATACGAATTCCATGGAGGAAATGTTGTTAGATGCATTCCAGAATGATGAGCTCATGTAATTGATACCTTATTCGAAAGCCCGAAACTTTCTTCTGCCAACCCTCTCTTTGGTCCT
The DNA here is from genome assembly GCA_000404065.3 of Pinus taeda. Taxonomy (NCBI): domain Eukaryota; kingdom Viridiplantae; phylum Streptophyta; class Pinopsida; order Pinales; family Pinaceae; genus Pinus; species Pinus taeda. The sequence continues at coordinate 7,090 of APFE030951984.1, read as the reverse complement.
CACGACAATTCAAAGTCTACTCAACTCAGGACAACAATGTTGTTGTACAACTTAAAATCAAATTTTGGCATGTTGAATGCATATTTCTAGACAACATTGAGATAATTCACCTGCATGATCGATAAAGTCCCTTATATTTTGAGAAATCTTGTCACACAATCAAACGTTAAAAATGGTCAATTTTACAGATGTTGAATATTGAAATTGTACAATTATATTCTTTACCAACTATAGGTAATTAAAAGATAAGGTTCTTTCAAGTGATAATGTCTTTTCAGTAGCTGTGAAGAGGCAAAGAAGTTATTGAAAATGTTGGGTGTTGAGTACATATCATATCATGCATGTTCAAATGATTGTATTTTATATAGAGCAGAATATGCAAACAAGAAGATATGTCCAAAATGTGGGCATGAAAGGTACTGTATTTTAAAAAAATGTAAATCATATGGTCTTCCTCATAAGGTATCGAGGCACATGCCTATAATCCCAAGGATTCAAAGGCTCTTTCGTTGCAAATAATTAGCTATGTTGCAGGGATGGCATGCCTCACAGAAAAGTGATTCAGGAGTTATGTGAATGCCAATAGATTCAATAGCCATGAAGCATATAGAGGATACATGGCCTAAAAAATTCAAGGATGAAGTACGAAGTCTACAACTCAGCATAGTCATGGATTTCGTCAACCCATGTTCCATCTAAAACACCAACTATTATATTTGGCCTATGGTAGTGATCAATAACAATATATCCCCATGGTTGTCTATGAAGAATGAAAATCTTTTGTTGGATCTCATAGTACTTAGTATAAGACAAGTGAAGAATATGGATGTCCACTTGCAACCATTAGTAGATGAATTGAAGGAATTATGGGAAGGGATACATCTGTATGATGCATCAATACCCATTGCAACATAGAGGAGTTTTATGTTGTATGGCATATGTGCTTACACCGTACATGATTATCCAGACTTTTTTCTAGTAAATTACATTTTTATTGATTTGTTTATATACGTAACAATATTATTTCACATATACTTAATTTAATTAATTGCAATTGTTTTGATCTTCATGGTCGCTAACATGTCAATAGGAGAGAGTAAAGGAGAAGGAGTTTGTAGAAATGTTCGATTCAAATGGGAAGCCTATGTTCGATGATCCAGAATTTTTCGACACATATGTTGAGAAATTTCCCATTAGGATGAAAAGGAAATCTATCTTTTATGAGTTCTCATGTTGGGAGCATCTTAAGACTTCCCACTTACTAGATCCCATGCATATATTTAAAAATGTTTCATCTTCTTTATGGAGGAAGATATCATTGAAACAAAGTAACACACTAGTTGTTAGGAAAGATCTTATTTCTTCAAAATTTACTAAAAAGAAACATTGGACAAGACAAAAACTAGATGAGAGGTTAGTCTCTCTTGGTCTTTCAAAGAAGGTGATGTCCCATGGATTTTAAAGAAAGATGATATTTCTATGGAAAAGGAAGTTATAATGAGTGTGAAGGTCCCTTCTTTATATGGGTCTTCACTACGGTGCTGCTTCATTATGTATGGCAATTTGTCGGTGTTGAAATCACATGAATATTTGAACCTTCTAAGAGTATATATGTCAAAAACATGATATTATTATTATGTTTTATTTTTATACAATGGGATATTTTATAATTAATTTTTGTATAATGTATTACTTACTGTGTAGAGTCATTATTCTTTGCTTGTGCATGGGTGTGTGAACCATGAATTCCCCTAAGACCTATGATGTGTTATATCTAAATTGTCTGCATTTCTACATTGGATCACATGAAAGAATATTCATATGGCTATCATTCCATGGTGGCATAAAGAGATAGCTGAGATTGCGTGTATATTTGAGAAGGAATTGCTGACGAGTTTCATGGGCTTTCAAGTTCATCCTATAATTCACCTAGTAGATGAGGTTGAATTAGTTGAGGTGGTTTCTTGTTGTTAGATATTGTTAGGCCCCTATACTACTAGTATAACCCCTTATTGTTATTAGTACAACCCCCTTATTATATTGATGTGCCCATGTAGTGCCCATATTGTTACTATTGTGCCCATAGAAGCCCACTATTGTTATTATTGTGCCCCTACATTATTATTGTTATGTCGGCTCTGATTATATTATGACCCCTTAGACTCCTATATATAGAAAGGAGGTCTTTTCATTTGTATCATCCAAGAATTGTTCATTTTGTGTAATGTAAAGGAGGTTTCTCCCTCGAAGAGGCTGAATTCTAAGGCATTCAACTATCTTTTCTATATTTTTGTGAGCTAGTTTCATAACATTTGGTATTAGACCTTTGGATTCTAGGGTTTCATTGCTCCAAATAGGTCATTGTGGAATTTTCACTATAACTTTTTTTTTTCTACAAATTTTTAGAAGCGAAAAAAAAAATCCATTTGAGACGAAATATCACTAAACCTTGAATCCAAATTTCAAATATTTTTGCACTATATTTGTGGAGATATGATCTAAGGAAGTTGGTATTTTTACGGACTCTTGAATTACATTCCAAACAGGTGACATAGGGAAAGTAATCATAACTTTCTCTCTAAGCATCAGATTGAAATTTAGTAAGAAGGTATAGAAAGAGGATGGACTGTAGTTTCATGTTTATATTTTTTAGATACTAAGGTCAAAACAGTGACATGTGGCACTTCATACAAGTTCACTCTTCTGGAAAGGTCTATAATCAGGTCATCTTGGGAGATTGTGCCTAACTCTTCCTTGGAGAATCTAAATTCGATCAGACTGGTGGCATTGGAAAGAGGACACAGAGGGCTACTGCAAATCACAATTTCAGAACTAGAAGAGCTGAAATTACAGAGTTATAGTCATTTCAATATCCAGCTCCTAAAATCAAGAAAAGGTGATATGAGGAAGTTTGATGGCAAGGATCCGATAAATTGGATACTTCAGATGGAGAAATATTTTGATCTACATGGTGTACCACTGTTACAAAAGGTAGGTATTGCATCTTCATATTTAGAACCGGATCAATTTTTATGGTATAAAGGGCTTTGTTCTCCTAAACAACTTGTTGCGTGGTCAATTTTCACGGAGGAAATGATAGCACATTATGAGGATACAAAGAGAAACACCTTCTTTAGAGCAACATCAGAACAATTGGAAAGAGTAAAGGGCTTTGTTACATAGTAGAAAGTAAAATTATGGCAACAAGGAAGTCTACCCGTCACAACTATAAAGATGGAAGTGTTGTTTCTCCTAGCCTTCCACAACCTACAAAGGTTACACCACAACAATTGGAAGAAAAAAGAGAAAAAGGGCTTTGTTACATTGTGATAGCAAATGCACTAAAGGTCATAAGTGTGTTGAGAAGAAATTATTTTACATAGAGTATGAAGAGGAGGAAGAAAAGGATCAAGAAACATCAAAAGAAGAGGATATACACTAGGATCCAACCCCAAAGATAGAAGAAATGAATCAGACCATATCTTGCAAAGCATTGGCAGGAATTACCACTCCTCAAACTATCGAGATAGAAGGACATATCAAGAAGAAAAAAGTGCAAGAAGTGAAAGATCACATCAAAGATAGAAGAAATGAATCAGACCATATCTTGCAAAGCATTGGCAGGAATTACCACTCCTCAAACTATCGAGATAGAAGGACATATCAAGAAGAAAAAAGTGCAAGAAGTGAAAGATCACATCAATAAAGAAGAAATGAATCCAACCATATCTTGTAATTCATTGGTCGAAATTACCACTCCTCAAACTATCAAGATAGAAGG
>APFE030951981.1:10000-18070 GCA_000404065.3 Pinus taeda | reverse complement strand
TAGTTTATTTCCATTTCTGATTGTAAGCATATTTCAGTATTTTCCATTAATGAAATGAAGTATTATTTCCGCTGCATATTTGTGTATATGGTTATCTCTGTAATTTGTTGCGTTCCTGTTTAAATCCAGATCAGGAAACATACAAGAGCAAGGTCGGGGTGATTATGATTTTGAACAAACCGCTTGCAGGGGAAAATGAGAGGAAGGACATCCACAATTACACACGAAAGAACAACAACATCGCTAGCAGGTTAGAGTTACTAAAAATGGAGAGGGAAAGTACTCAAATATCGGTGAGGCAAGTCTCATCTGGGGTGTCATCTTTAAATCATAGCTAGGGAGCAGGCTTCATCGACATAAGGCAAAACACTGAAAGGTGTTGTAATTGTGAGTTGGTGATAGTAATTTCTATGAGGGAAATTCATTTATCAAGGAGTGCAATGAGTAAGAGCTAGAGTGATGCTAGTAGGCCAAGAGGTAGTTCCTGAGCGGATGCTCAGGGCTTTGAGTTTTGCAAACAGACATGCATGGAGGAAGCAGCGGAGGTTGTTGCTAAACAGTCACACAGAAGGGAAGGATATAGTGGAAATCTGGGAGAGTGAGGTTCGAAGACATTGTAGGGTTATCTTTGATGGTAGAATAGAGGAGGAAGGAGATTAGATCATTAACACAGGGAAATCCAAAACATAGATGACTGTGTACCAAAAGACCTTGGAGACTGCTTGGCATGTCAAGACTCTAGTGGAAAAGCTGCAAGCAAAGGCAGCAAAGTAGAGGAAAAAGAGGCAACTCGAGACAGAAATCGAGTTAAAAACTATAGACCAACACCTAAAAGGAATTGAAGAGGCTCTCAAGGGTTTGGTTAACATAGAGAAATTGCATTTTGGCAAAATTGGGGATCTTAACAAAATGTTCTCAATCTATGTAAATTATATCGATAATGTGGATATATCAATGGGTGTAGAGATAGGAGATTTGGCCCGCTTGAGGAAGTATCGAGTTCGAGAGGCTTGCGCTGCATGCGGCTGTCCACTAGCAACCCTAGAGGCTCCAGTGACAACCCTTGTGGAGGACCCAACAATGGGGCCAACGACGATAACAACTCCAAGCAAATAATATTGTGTTAGTTGATCATGGCATCAACCAATCTTTTGTTTAGTTGTGTTATGTTTATATAGGTAGTATTGTAGTTATTTTGTCAAGTTTAGGTCTGAAGATCAAAGTTATATAGCTATTCAGATAGGCAGACCTACATACAGTAGTTGTGGGAAGGGGAACTTTTTTGAACTATATAAGGGAAAGTAAAGATAGAAAAATCTAATGGCATGCCTGGTTAAATGTGTGACAAAGAGAACAGAAAAATCTAATGGCATGCTTGGTTAAATGTGTGACAAAGAGAATCTTCTTCTAGAACTGGTTTGGTAAACCAGCTACTATTTTTGTATTGTATGTTTATTTAGTAATATATTGAAACTTTACTAACTTACAAAAAAGTTATCTTATTATCTTTCCCTTTAATATATTGTCTATTAAAAATATATGCTACATATTAAAAGATATTAAACTCTTAGAAACTTAATCTTTCTTATAAATATGAAATATTTGATATGATAAACATAAAATTTTATGTAAAAAAATTAAAAAATATATATTGTGTATTAAAATCTGACTGTAATTCTGAATCTCCCTGTAAATCTCCCTTACGCTTACTGTAAATCTGACTGTAAATGTGACTGTATATTATGTATTAAAATCTGACTGTAAATGTGACTGTATATTGTGTATTAAAATCTGACTGTAAATCTACCTTACGCTGACTGTAAATCTACTAGCATGAGTTTCATTTTACGGAGGAAGAGCTCTCATATAAAAAGTGCTACACATCACAATTATACTCCTTGCTTTTCAATAAGGCATGAAATAATTATAATTGTGTGTCAGTGTGGGAAGGTTAGGCATGAAATAATTATACTCCTTGCTTTTCAATTAGGCATGAGTTTGACATCCATAAATTTCACAAATCATTTAAGATGACATAAGTCTATAGCAATAGTTTAGGATTTCGGGTTATTAGGCTATACACAATTATTTTATAGGAAGAAAACCAAAACCAAATACTAAAGCAAGCTCAATCAAATTCAGTGCTAACAATTCATCACAATTCTATAGTAATTGAAATATCAAAGTCATAAACTCATTTACAAACTTCCACAAGAAATCAAAAAGGTGAAATCTCAATGTTTTTGCTCCTGATCAGGACAAATTTCGAGTAAGCCATTCTACTACATTTCATGAAAATATTGTTGCAACTATGGTTGACATCAAGGGTGCTACTACTTATGAAGTTTCTGGGATGCCACCTAATTGTGTTTCACTAGCTTTTTTTGTAGCACTTTTTCTTGGGTTAAAGCTTGACATGGTAATCAGTGGAATCAACAAAGGATCTAATTGTGGACATCAAATTTGCAAGATATAGAGAATCTCTTCTTAATGCAGTTCCTTCTATATTGATTTCCTTGAATTGGAGGAAAGCTCAAAGAAGTGACACTGATTTTAAGGAAGCTACTAAAATCTCCCTACTATTAATATATGTAGCACTGCGATATATCCAGAAGGGTGTTTATCCCAAAGACTGTTCCTAAAATGTTAATATTCCAACTCATCCTTCTGCACACAAGGGATTCAAAGTAAGCAGACAAAGTACGTTAAAATTCTTAGCAAGATGGCAAGTTGTAACTGCACAGACACATTTCTCTTGGAATTTTATGTCTAGGGAACAAAGTATCGGTATAAAGTTAGCACAACTGGGTTGAGATGCTTCTGCTGTGGGAGATGCTTGTCATCTTAATTAAGTAAAAAAAAATAAGTGTAGAAGTGTTTTCTTTTCTTTTTCTTTACTGGTGCATTGATCATGCCATGGTAAGTCCTTTGATATGAAAACTTGTAGGAAAGGAATTTAAATGATTATGAACATATTTATTTTATGGGTCTACAAGGAAGTTTACTAGCATGAACTCCTTATGGAAATAGTCCAAACAACTATAAAAAAAGATAAACAACCAGAAATCATAAATCAAATCCTTGATGCATCTCGTAGTCTGTATCATAGCCATTTTGAGTTGACAAATGTTGAAAATGTTGGAGCTTTTTGTTGGCATATGCATCGTATTTGGATTTTACCTCTTCAAGTTGTTATGACCTTCGTTATTCTACATCAGAACTTGGGCTTGACAACATTTTCAGGGTTAGCATCCTCATTGGCAGTTATGTTGCCAAATTTGCCAATTACAAAATTGCAACAAAAATTTCAAAACAGAATCATGGAATAAAAAGACAAAAGTACGAAGTCTACATCGGAGACATTAAAAATTAGGAGGATCTTAAAATTGCAGGCTTGGGAGACAAGATTTCTTTGGAATCTAGAAATTTTGAGGCAGGCATAATGTAGTTGGCTATAAAAATACGTTTACACATCAACTATCAAACATTTATTTTCTCTGTTACACCCACATTTGTCTATGTTTCAACTTTTGGTACATGTATGCTTATAGGAGTGCCTTTGATAGCAGGGAGAATTCTTTTTGCACTTCAAACCTTTGAGAATTTTTGAGTTGACTGATATGTATACGAGATATAATTAGATATGTATACTTCAGAAAACTACAAAAATAAATATACTTCCAAAAGCTACAGAAGGAATTCTCCCTGCTGAATTGACTGATACCTAAAAACATACCCTTAAAATGAAATTCATATATTGAATAATAGTCTAAGATGTTGGTGCATGACATGTTAAAAAAATAAAGAAATAAATATAGTCATGTCTTCAAATAAAAAAAGACAGGTAATGAGTCTGGACATTACAACATGAAAACCCAATTGTAAATTAGAAAGGAATCTTGTGGCTAAATATGCAATATGCTTATCCTTTGCTGAAGAACTGCCAAGATTTAGAGTGGTAGCACAGTTCTATCCTTTTTCCTCGGCCTGTTATCAAGAAAATTATGTTTCAAGCTAAAATCAAGCTACAAAATAAATGCTAAATGTCCTAGTGAAGTACTTGTATCTTCCTCACTAATCTTTTCCAAATTGGAACCATCATCTCCAACTTGGGCTTGTTCTTTGGATGGTATTGCTTCCACCATATCTGTTCCTTTTGATTTTTTGGGTATAGTGGAAACATGATTTATCTTAGATGTGTTCTCTTCAGAACCTTTGTTGTGTACTAGTGGTAAAGTTTCATTTTCTATTTTCTGTGCATTTGTCCTATCAACAATGTCAAGAAATTTTCCATCATTTCAACTCCTTTGCATTACATCCATGGATAACAGTTTAAAACTGAGAAAAATAAGTTTTCAATTTTCTATTTGTTGATAACAAATTTTGTACCTTTATTTTGTGTTATCTTTTGTATCACACTGAGGGTATTCAAGCAGAAAGCAATGCTTTGGAGCAAGTTATATGATAGGTTCTCCTTCAGATATTTCTTTCAGTGCACTTTGATTTGAACCCGCAGCTACTTCAGGGCAACCTTTGGCAACAAGAAATGCCACCCACAACATAAGCTAGTATTTGAACATATATTCATTAAGTAAATTAAGAACGCATTAGAAACGAAAATGGCATAATCCACAAATATCTAGATATTAGGGTTAGCACAAAATAACATCATGCAAAGAGAATTCTTGCCATATTACCAATGCCATGACAACGTTTCCTGCTTTTGCAAATGATAGTGACTGCTCAGATCTAGATAATGCACCAACTTCCTAGGAAGCAACATTTCTTTCCTTGATTGCATCATTCTTAGCTCTTTTGGGTATAGGTTCACCTTCCTCTACTAGTTTTAATTTACTATCATCATTCTGAGATACCCCAACAAGCTCCTCACTACTAGGAATTTTGGCAACTACACTCTCTGAAGTGCTTTGAGAGGAAACACTAGTTGAATATTCATTTGGTCAACTTGTTTCCAAGGTGCTCTAGATGATCGTATCAAATGTCTCCTTCTCTTCTTAAAACAGATCTTCTACACGTAGACAAATTATCAACTACGAGAGTACAAATGTTGAAAATGTTGGAGCTTTTTGTTGGCATATGCATGGTATTTGGATTTTATCTCTTCAAGTTGTTATGACCTTCATTATTCTAAATCAGAACTTGGGCTTGACAACATTTTCAGGGTTGGCAGCCTCATTGGCAGTTATGTTGCCAAATTTGCCAGTTACAAAATTGCAACAAAAATTTCAAAACAGAATCATGGAATAAAAAGACAAATGAAGGCCACATCGGAAACATTAAAAATTAGGAGGATCTTAAAATTGTAGGCTTGGGAGACAAGATTTCTTTGGAATCTAAAAATTTTGAGGCAGGCATAATGTAGCTGGCTATAAAAATACGTTTACACATCAACTACCAAAAATTTCTTTCTCTGTTACACCCACATTTGTCTCTGTTTCAACTTTTGGTACATGTATGCTTATAGGAGTGCCTTTGATAGCAGGGATAATTCTTTCTGCACTTCAAACCTTTGAGAATTTTTGAGTTGACTAATATGTATACGAGATATAATTAGATATGTATACTTCAGAAAACTACAAAAATAAATATACTTCCAAAAGCTACAGAAGGAATTCTCCTTGCTGAATTGACTGATACCTAAAAACATACCCTTAAAATGAAATTCATATATTCAATAATAGTCTAAGATGTTGGTGCATGACATGTTAAAAAAATAAAGAAATAAATACAGTCATGTCTTCAAATAAAAAAAGACAGGTAATGAGTCTAGACGTTACAACATGAAAAGCCAATTGTAAATTAGAAAGGAATCTTGTGGCTAAATATGCAATATGCTTATCCTTTGCTGAAGCACTGCCGAGATTTAGAGTGGTAGCATAGTTCTATCCTTTTTCCTTGGCCTGTTATCAAGCTCAGGGAGCCACATTTGTTCCTCTTTGTAGTCCCTTTTTGCAACTTTTTGACATGAGGGATATCAATGATCATTCATATAGATAGTTCATTAACTCCTTTTATGTTCAAGATTAAATCATATTGCAGTATTAATAACGACTGTAAAGTGTTTCTTGTTAGAGAAAGGGATGTTTACACGTTAGTAGAATGGGATGTCTACACGTTAAGTTCAGATTAAGGAGCTGAGTGGCACTACCAAGGAATGCATCGACCAAAACAATTTAATCAGGTCCCAAAACATTCATTGTGAATGCATTGAACTTTGAAGCCATAATGGAGAAAGATGAATAGCTAAATAGATGCTAAATAGATGAGGGCAATAGAGAGAGAGGCTAGGGAATTGTAGTTCTATGGTTTGGGTAAACGAGGAGAATTATAGTTTCCCATTGGCTACCATATATATGGAAGCAACGTTGTTGCTATTTTTGTCTGTGGGGTTTTCCTTCAATGCCCACTTTGCAGACCAATTTTTTTTAAGATGAAGTGAATGATAAGAGGAAGTTGACAGGGTCCTCCTCTGCTCTGCTCCGCTCCATGAATTAGATAATGTGCATTTTAAGGTTAAATGGGTTGTGCAGGATGTTGGCTGATCAGTTCTAATTGGCAGATGGATGAATGTTGAGATATGTTGAGGCCTTCTAGAAAGGGATTTTTAAATGGGTGAAAAATCAAGGTAATACACAGTGGTTTGGGAGTTTAGTCATGGGGATTTATTCACGGTTGTTGATTTTGATAAGATTTATTTAGGGTCTTAGAATCTTGTTTTCCTCAATTGACCATTATTAGGTTTCAAAGACTAGTATGTAATGCGAAATACCTCATAATGGTGTTTATAATCCTAGCTGTAGTCAAATGATCCGCTACAGAGGTCAACTCAGAAAATCCCCTTGACATACAATGAAAAAAAAATTCCAAGGAAAAATCATTTTTCAAAGATTAAATTAAAGTAAAAAATGGAGGCTACACCCTATAATGTTTGAGTAAGCCATCTTAACTTCGAGGCTACACTAGTAAGTAATGAGGTCTCTATTCCTTGACCGGAATATTTCTGACCTGACTTTGATTTTGTTTTCAATTTTAGAATAGAATCTAGAACAACAAGATTTTCACATTCATTAATCACTATATGATTTTTCTATGATTTTAAGGACCATTCATCCTCATAAAAATTCACATCCTTTCTCACCAATGTCCCCATTTGCACTTGAACTTAGATTATGTAGGCCTTGGACATCATAATCTATCCAACAAAGATCCCATTTATATTCAAGGGTTCAATATTAATCATTTTCTCATCATGAATATGAATATAAATTTGACAAGAAAAAAGAAACAGATATGTGATACTTGTGGCTTCTCACCAACAAAATATTTCTTTGATTTTTTGTCCTTTAAGATCCTATGAGGAAATTGGTTCAAGATATAGAAAATTATGTTTCATTTTCTATTTTCTGTGCATTTGTCCTATCAACAATGTCAAGAAATTTTCCATCATTTCAACTCCTTTGCATTACATCCATGGATAACAGTTTAAAACTAAGAAAAATAAGTTTTCAATTTTCTATTTGTTGATAACAAATTCCGTACCTTTATTTTGTGTTATCTTTCATATCACATTGAGGGTATTCAAGTAGAAAGCAATGCTTTGGAGCAAGTTATATGATAGGTTCTCCTTCAGATATTTCTTTCAGTGCACTTTGATTTGAACCTGCAGCTACTTCAGGGCAACCTTTGGCAACAAGAAGAGAAAGATGAGCAGCTAAATAGATGAGGGCAACAGAGAGAGACGCTAGGGAATTGTAGTTCTATGATTTGGTTAAACAAGGAGAATTCTAGTTTCCCATTGGCTACCATATATATGGAAGAAACGTTGTTGCTATTTTTGTCTATGGGGTTTTGCTTCAATGCTCACTTTGCAGACAATTATTTTTTAAGACGAAGTGAATGATAAGAGGAAGTTGACAGGATCCTCCTCTGCTCTGCTCTGCTCCATGAATTAGATAATGTGCATTTTAAGGTTAAATGGGTTGTGAAGGAATTCTCCATGCTGAATTGACTGATACCTAAAAACATACCCTTAAAATGAAATTCATATAT
>APFE030951981.1:0-5000 GCA_000404065.3 Pinus taeda | reverse complement strand
CTTCAAAAGAAGTTACTGAAGAACCCAAAGGTCCATCCACACTCCAAATTGTATTTGAAAACTTTCACGCCTTTGCATATGAATGAAAAAAATAGTATTTTCATCTCAAGATTCAAGCCAAATAGCTTGGCTCTTTAATCTCTAGGTGGCTTCCTTTGAGACCACAATCCCCTTCTTGTGATTGAAAATAAGGAAGAAATGGGGCGTAGACTCTTGAGAAATGAAGCCCACCCCGTTAGTGGAAGAAAAAGCCTCAATCTATTTTTCAATATCTACCAAGGCTTCTTCCTCATCCTTCCTATTCTTGACCACCCAATCCTTTTCCAAGGGTTTTATAGATTAAATATTAGATAAAAAAATGCATTGCCATCGACTGACCCGAGCCCTCATCATATGGTCACCAATTTTCTCTAAACATTTTAGAAAAACTATGCACTACAAGCCAACGTGAGTTCATTTTAAATGGGCTAGCCTATTTTTGTGAGGAATCCTTTATTTCAAACAGAATTGGGAGATGATCAGATACCCCCCCAGCCTACTCGTTGATGAAGAAGGGGGAATCAGTGAATCAAATGATCCACAATTAAAAACTCATCTAATATCTTAGTAATATACTCATCCCCAGCCCTCATATTTCTCCAGGTAGGCATGTATTGATTAGGGACAAGATTAAAGAGGTTCCTGGCTACCAACTTATTTGAGAAACAATCAAACAAGAGATCAAACCTGGCACAAACACCCTGACTTTGACTCTCTGATTGAAAATTTTAAGTCACCTCCCAGAACCAAACTGTCCTAGTCAAAGATAGTTTTGCTGAAGAAACCATCCCAGAACCCCATCCGACTCTCATGATGCCCATAAATATTGATTAAAGTGTAAGAGTAATTCATATCAGTGAAGAATCCCAACACATCAATACCATTTTGAAAACTCCAGAGATTTTCAAACTAAAACTTCCTTATGTTACATCCCAAGGCCAAACCTCTCGAGCATCCAAAAACATCATCCACGACAAATTGATAGGTAGGGAGAATGGATTCAAGATACATAGATATTTAAACCCTGACACCTAAACTTTCCTAAAGGAAAAGATGTCTGGCTGCTCAACCTATACAACTTGATGACAAAGAAGTTTTTTGGTGGATTTTACAAACCCCTATAGTTGAAAGATAGCATTTTCATTTGGGAACACTATTTAGGGGGAACAATGATCTAAGTGCCCCATCAATGGATGAATGACAACCTATGGCCATTTCTTCAAAAACTTTGGCTTTAGCCTTGGATATATGAGACTTTTGTCCTCGTCCCTTCAAGAGAGAAACAAATCCTAGAATGAGACCCAACCCACCAGAGAAACCCTTAGTCACAAAAATGATGATCCTGGACCTGAGCTTATGTAAATATCACCATCCTCTAAAATACCGGAGAAACTGGAGGATATAAAAGCCCTAGGAGATGAATAACGTTGAAGGAATTGGGAAAATGGTCATAGTAGGGGAAAAGGTTGTGAACATATTTTTAGACCCAATCTCACTCATATCCACATATGAAACATCATGATCCATACCAATAGCATACAGGAATAAGTAAGTAAAGAGACAACAAGAAGGGAGATAGAAATACCCAAATGAGGGGATTTTCCACTAAGACATATGCAATAGAGGATTTTGGTGCCATCAATATGTTTGATACAAAGATCACCACCCACCCCCTCTTCTGAAATACTTTCATCGACTTCAACCACAATATCCATTCTCCTCTGTTTTTTGGATATCAGGGCTGAACCCAGACCATGTATGAGGAGAAGTTTGCAACTCTAAACCTAATGGCCTTATTTGTGGAAATGCCAACAATCAAAATGAAGCCCTTCATAATAAAATGTTTGTAAGTGTTCCCCTTCAATACCAATGTTAATAGTGTCATGCAACATTTTATGGATGTACAAACTGACTAGAATGCAAGCCACATATAACTCCCTTGACTCCAAAAAAGAGTATCCTACTTCTAAAAAACAACCCAATATATTCCGCAATTTTGTGAAGCTTTGTGGATTTCACATATCAGTAGGAAAACCCAAGAGACGAACCTAAACATGAACCACATCACAATGCTCCCAATTGGCATCAAAGTTGGGGATCCATAATTTAAATATGATGGGAGTATTTTTAATAGACCTAACTATGTTTTCAACCCTTGAAGTCACCTCTTGAATCATTTAAATAAGATGAACCCACCCCTTTTCCAAAATAATATTTTTTAGGGCCTCAGAAACCCTTACACATAATATATGATGTCTCAATGCAAAGATGATTTCTTTTCCAAATTTTTGCCCCCGAGCATGCCCCACCAAAGATTTACAACAATTTCCTCGGCTTGTGACATTTCCATGTCATTTCCAAATCATAACTTGTAAGGGTACGAGATGGATTCATGCTTCAGAACCCACAACTTATTTCACCTTTCACTAATATCCCCTTTTTCACAAGAAGTATGTGGGCTAGGGCTTTATATTTCCACATCATAAATTGCCTAACATGACCCATTTTAGCACTAGCACATCCATTCTACGAGCCCGTGCTCTAAGGAGAAATATCCCTCACCACCTAAGGAGGAACTGTGGTTACTAGAGGACGGAAGAGGGGCACCCATGTCCAAAAAACAGGCCAAGTAGGACCTAGAAAATATCAACGTCCCAAAACCCATAGAGGGTGGGACTGAAGATGTATTACCTGTCGATAAACCACCCTGAAAATGTGTGGTAACAAGTATAAGTTACCCTAGGAGATAGTCGAATGGGAAAATGATATACATACTGGAGAAGATAAAGGAATCCCAATGGGTAAGTGATATATTGGCCATGGAAAACCATCAAAGGTCAAAGAACCCCTCTCGATACTGACAACTTGAAAACGGTTGCCTTCACACCAAGGTAATGTATTGAAAAGTATTGTTGTAAGACTTGGTGATTTTAAGAATAATATATTATTGCACGTAGTTATCTTAAGTCACCATGTGATTCTATTAGCATTATTATGTTATTTTAAACCTAAAGAAGAATAAAATTAAAGGATGGAACCTTATTGGACTTAGTGTTGTATTAGATTCTAAATAATTTACTTACTGGAAAATAGATGAACATAATTAAGCTACTTGGACAAGTAGACATCATTATACTAATGACAAGGAAAGAAGCCATCCTAAACATTAGTTGTGTAAAATTAGTATGTATAGGAATTTGAATGACAATAAATACATACTAGTGCTAATTAGTACAACTTCGCACGAGTAACAAGAATAATTCAATTATGAACATATCATTATTATCGATTTGAAAGTAGTGCAAACAGAGTTGATACCTTTTGTGAACTAAAATCTAAAATAAAACCACTTGGTGTGGTATGTCGATTGGTGAAATCATTGGGTGAATAAAATAATTTACAACGATGTGGTTATAATGATGCTACTTAATTATATTGAGTGTAGGTTATTGACCCTTGTTGGGTTGTGATGTATGCTAACAATATTTGATGGGTATATAAATAACAATTGATAGTGTAGGAATGAAGATTGAAATGGTATATGCATATATGATCTTAAATAAGTATAGATGAGAAACTCATGACCATAATGATGGTGAATGTAGGTCAAACTAGAGGAGACGACCATAATCGAATCTTTTTGTGTTATCATTTAGAGGAAATGGTGCTATAGAAAAAAATGGTTACGGTGTTAAGTGCGGTGAAGGTACTTCAGCCGACAAAGACTACCAGTGAAGATGGGAATAAATATTTTATGCGTAAGCATATTCCAACATGTATTGAAGGCTAGGAAACAACGAGGATAGTGTTTCACTTAAGATGGGGGAAATGTAACACCCCCTAGTGAAAAGTAAAGGGTTAATTTATTTTTACCATAATAATCCATAAACTGTGGAAAATGTAATATTTAAAGTTTATTTTGATTTGAATTTAAAATGGGTTATATCGAGCCAACGAATTTATGGGAAAAGACACAATTATCTCATCTACTACCTTCGCGGCTCCACCACAGTTCTGTGGTGTTGAATGTGACCGGGGCTAGGGACTTGTGCCACGACCCCTCCCCTAAATGCAGAAACCAATTGAATTAAAATAAAACCCATGACCATAGAGTATTAAGAAACAAATTCATGGCATGATGGTAAGTCCATGGACTGTAGTGCGGGAGGTTGAGGGTTCAAACCCCGTCGACGCTCGTTGACCCTTATAATTTTTTTTAACCAATCACAAAGAGCCATGTGGCATCATCTCATTGAAAATGTCCACGCTCACGAGAAAGTCAATAATCTGTTGATCAACATTAAAAACATAGAAATTAGTTATATTTAGAAAGGGCAGGTTGTGAGGCACCTAGCTCGTAGAAATTTTACTTTCTAATTTACAATTGGAAATTTTATTTTCTACTTTACAATTGGCTTTTCATGTTGTAATGTCGAGACTCATTGTCTGCAAAGTTAGCATTGAAGCAAAACCCCACAGACAAAAATAGCAACAACGTTGCTTCCATATATATGGTAGCCAATGGGAAACTATAATTCTCCTCGTTTAACCAAATCATAGAACTACAATTCCCTAGCCTCTCTCTCTGTTGCCCTCATCTATTTAGCTGTTCATCTTTCTCTTCTTGTTGCCAAAGGTTGCCCTGAAGTAGCTGCAGGTTCAAATCAAAGTGCACTGAAAGAAATATCTGAAGGAGAACCTATCATATAACTTGCTCCAAAGCATTGCTTTCTGCTTGAATACCCTCAGTGTGATATGAAAGATAACACAAAATAAAGGTACGGAATTTGTTATCAACAAATAGAAAATTGAAAACTTATTTTTCTCAGTTTTAAACTGTTATCCATGGATGTAATGCAAAGGAGTTGAAATGATGGAAAATTTCTTGACATTGTTGATAGGACAAATGCACAGAAAATAGAAAATGAAACATAATTTTCTATATCTTGAACCAATTTCCT
>APFE030951963.1:18902-33919 GCA_000404065.3 Pinus taeda | reverse complement strand
AAGTCCTAGGCTCCATCATGAAGGGGAGATGCCTTCCCACTCCATGAATATCAAAAGATGGCAATCATCGTTAGTCATAGAGGGCGATTCTTATCAATATGACGATTTGGGTGTAAGAAGAGTAAATGTGTGCCATATATCTCCTCTTCTACATCTGATGTACTGCCCTGAAGCCTTGAATTTCCTTGCACGCAGACCCATGCCTGAATCCTCACTAATCTTCTTTTCAATTTCTATTATTAGTTTCTACTTGATTATTAGTTAATACTCCCAAAACCCAAGCATATTGATACTCTATTTTATCGTTGTGTCAAATAATAACCCCTCTCGCTCCTAACACCCCTAAATGGCTTAATTATTAATAATTATTAATAATTATTACTATTTTTTATTTTTTTATTCTTTATATGTAGGAAATGTAACTATTTTTGGTCTTCATAATTAGATAATGAACTATATAATTATATATCTAGTTATATATAGTTATGTTTTGTTATTATATATATATAATTATATATATTATATATAATATATATATATATATATATATATATATATATTATATAATCAAAATTCTCCTTTTCAATTTTTAACTTTAAAGATTACTATTTAATCCAAGTATTTTTTTTGTTAAACTAATCATAGTATATTTATTATTAAAAAAGATTTAAAAGATAAATTAATTTAAATTTAAAATAATAAAATAAAATAAATTTCTTATTTGATAAATATATATTATAGTTTAGGTTGTTTAGATAATAATTAGGTTGTTTTATGTTTTGAAGTTTATTTCGCATATTTGTCGTTAAATTTGTTAGAAATTTAAAATGCATTTTAAATAACAAAAAGATAAAATATTTTGAAAATTTATTTCAATAAATTCCTATGAAAAGAACATCACAACATAGAATAATTAGAAAATAAAGTTTTTACCATTAAAAATCAAGAAACAAAATCATAATAAACATGTTACCATTGCAACTATTGAAAACTTATTCTTGATGAAATGAAATGAAAAATTAAAACCTAAATTATATAGTCTTTTTGGGGTTTTGTATGTTGTTTTTTTTGTTTTCAAAGGCTTTCTTGGTGGTTTCCATGGGTTTTCTTGTGGTTTTCATTGTGGTTTTTCATTTCAAATTAATTTTTTTTGTTATAATAAAAACTAATCCAAACAGAGATAAAATGATAGGAAACCTACCTTGGCTTACCAACATTGGTTGGTTTGATCTTTAGGGACATTTGTGGGGTTGTTGCGCCATCTCCCAAATGCTCAGTTGAATTCCAAACCCTTACTTGAGCATTTAATTTTCACAGTCTACAGAAATAGTTTGGAAAATGGCAGCCATGGTTTTTAATGCCAAATGGAGGCTCGATCGAGCTTGTGTGTTAACTCGGGCACATAGGAGCTTGATCGAGGTTTTGTTTGAAAGCTCGATCGAACTAATTCTAAGCCCTTAAGTAGTTCAATCAAGTTCTTAAAAATTTCTCAATCGATCGCTTAAAATGACTCGATCAAGCTCATTTTTTTCACAAAAACACGCCCTCGCTTTGCAAAAATGTGTAACCCAAATCCATGCACAAACCATAAAGAAAAGTACTACATAAAAATATGTTAGAGGAACCAAGAATAAATGCAGAAAATGCATTGATTCACCTATACAAGAAAAAATAGGATCAACTATCTTGAAACCATTCCAACCAACCCTTCCCATCATCAAGGCTAAATCATCATGGATCCTAGGTAATGAAACACATATTAGTTTATGGATGAATAACATTAAATGCCATCCTCCGCTAGAAGAGAATCCTTAAATATTAACTCCTTCAATAAAATGGTTAGGTAGTATTGACAAAAAGACTTAAATACATATCTCTCTGGTATATAAATGGTATATCGATTAGATGGAAGATTGGTCATTACCCAAGTTAGTTATATCCACTGATCTTTATCTTTGAATCAATTCTTTTGATATGTGCACCTGAAGCAATCCATAAACAAGATCACATGTTAGGGAAGAAGACACTACACTATTAAAAAATGATATGTATGGAAATTTGAGGAAGAAAACATTCTTGTAAGGCATGTGATTTGGAAAAAAAATTGGGCCAACAATGTTTCTCCAAAGATTAATATTTTTAGTTGGACATATAATAAGGGAAGACTTAACAATTGACATGCTAGGAAGAATAGTGATCTTTGACAAGTCTAGATGTGAACTTTCCCTACCCTTTGAGGAAATTAAAAAACATGATCCAGATTTATGCAGGAACGAAATGAAAAAAATATTCAAACATAAGCACATAGCTACAACAAAAACTGAACTTCAATTTATTAATAGAAAAATAATGAAATTGTTTAATTCCATAATGGAAATAAACTAGCTCGGGTGATGGTAGCTTATCTCTGAGAAGAGATGTGATGGCTACATGCCTCTGAAACTATGTGACCATGAGGCTCCAAAGCCTTTTTATTATTGAGAAATAAGGGAAAACCATAAACATCCAAAACCCTAACCCTAGGAGATGAAGTGCCCAAAGTTTGTGGGTCCTATTGGGGTTAGTTAGTACATCACCTTCCTAAGGTCGTAACTTTGGCATATGAACTTCGTTTGATGCATATGATACCTCGTTAGAAATATATATATGAGGTATACAACTTTCGACTATGAACCCCTACCTCATCCTATTAATTTTCCTGTTTTCCAAAAAAAATATCATTAAGGACCTCAAAATGCCTCTACAAGTTTAGGAGCTAAAAAACTGCCAAAAATAGTAAAGTGTGCTACAACTAAGGAAACTGAAAGAGGTAGTGTTGGGGGTACAAGTGATTAGGTGGATGGCCACCAATATCCACCTGGATCAAAACACCTCTTCCTCGAATGCCCTTATGCCGAATAGGTATGGATTTTCTTTTCTAAAGATATTGATCCTCACATCACCTCTCCATTCACATGACCATATCTATTTACAAATTGGTATAAATGCTATGGTAGTTCCTTTCACTCCAAGCCAAAATTGAAAATGGTTTGGATGGCTATCATGAAATTTATACCATGGAAGATAGGCTCGGCTCAAAACAAAGTCATATTCAAGGAATTCATCCTTCTTCCTAAATATTTTGCAAAAAGGTCTCAATTTTCTCCCCACAAATTATTTTACCATACTTTCGCATGCCAACCAGATTCCAATTAGATGACTCAGAGAAGACATGGTGGCCCACTTCCATCAATTTGGACAATTCTAAAGAGAAAAAAAATTGAAAATTTCCCATAACATCATGCTTGCAACTTCAATAAGAGTCATAGGAGTTCTCTAAATGGTGGACAATGCAAGGTTCGTATGTTTTATTCTTCGATGGAGACTCAAAAGGAAACCCAAGGGAGGTAAGTGGTCGGCGGGGGGTTAGGGAGTTATCATTTTCCTTGTAAGAATAAATGAAGGAAAACTCGCATGTAAATTCTGAATGAAAACTAACCACTTAGCAAAAGAATATGCTCTTCTTGGAGGCATTTTCCTATGAAAACCTCTACAACCAAACTCATTAATCATGTTCGAAAATTCTTTGTTGCTAAAAAACTACCCGGTTAAAGGAATAAATGCAAAAGAAATAGGATTGGAATCCACCATCAACCAAATTTGGGAGTAGTTTATAACTTAGCATGCAAAGTCAAGCGGTTTCATATTAAATAGAAACACGATCAAATGGTGGATCCATAGAACTTTGGCCCAAACATTTGGTTATTACTTTAACAAATGGTCTATCTAAGTTCTCTACATAGATAATTGAACTTGATATTAGCATACTCCTAGTTTCTCTTGTATTCTCCCCTACTACAATTATAATCATGAATTTGGGGGAGTTATGATCCACTCGTATCTCCCTCCGAAAATACAAAACAACCATTGAAGGTTTGCGATTCAAACTAAAAGTGGTCTTAGTAATGTTGGTATCAATAGAGAGCTCTCTAGGAAATGATATGGACATGGCTTTGAGAATCTTAATAAGCATCAAGAAAAAGATTAACTCTCTGGAACAAAGGGTTTGTAGCATGGATAACCCAATTACAATTGTGGTTCCTCAACATCATGAAATAATGACTTAGAAAGATGACTTCTTGAATAGATCCTCTACATCAATTGTGACCATCCTAACAGATCAATTGGATGTTCATGATTGTTTACCATCTTGTCCTCCTCATTGATGTTTTATCTATATTAAATTATACTTTTGGTTCTTATCATATCCATAAGTTTAGTATAAGGAAGAATTTTGGTTTTTGGACCATTGGAAAAACATAGTTCCACCCATGCAGACCTTGTTTTCCTTCTCTCCATGTTATGCGTTATCTATTTATTTTTTTTTATGGTGTGTAGTTTATCCTCTATAGGAAATTTTTTGAGTTTGGACTCAAAATACAAAGGAATCTTGATATCTATGTATCTAACAATAGAGAGATTCTCCTATAACATCAAAATTGTGTAACACTTATATGAGCTTTGACTATATATATAATATATTATATATTATAATATTTATATATATATATATATATCGAAGAGAGGGATCGGAGGAGAGAGAGAGAGAGAGAGGGAAGAAGAGAAAGAGAAGAGAGAGAAGGATTTTTTTACTTACACGAGTAAAATAATAGGTGTGCTGTCTTAGTTCCTCTTAGAGAAGTAGAAATATGTATTGATAAATGAACACTTAATGAAAATAATTATTATCATTATATTTAATATTAAGCTATATAATATTTTTTTCTTTATTTTATAAATAATGTATATAATATTGTCAAAAATATTTTTCATAATATTACAAGTTTTAAGGGGAAAAAACAATTGAAACAATTTTTTTTGTTAGCCATGGATTTTTCTGTTTCCTTTTATTGACTTTCAATTTTCAAAATTAAATCCCTACCATCTATCCAATAATTTTTTATGATTAAATTAAAATTCTTGAAGCCCTATTCCAAAATTGGCATTCCATTCAATATAATCAACCTAGATCCATCTCAACTTTGGATCTATCCAGTTTCAAGAGGATAAAATATATAAGATGAAAACATATTTTTTGAAGCAAAAACTTGAGGGAAGGTTTTCACATAATGTTTACATAATAGAACATTAGAACATCTTTTTCGTATTGGGAGCAGCATCTCTCAACTCCAATAGTAGACATTAAAACACTTACCTCATGATACATCTAACATTAACAAGATTTAAAAGAAAAATCATAAAAATTAACTAATTTATAACTTTATTCTATATTATTGTTCATTATTCATTATTAAAGTCATAACCCATATTCATATGACATTTTTTTTATTAATGAATTAATTAAAATGGTATAAAAGGATTAACCCTTTTTGAGATAAATCTCAATTTTTGATCTATCATCACTAGTACTAAGAATATTCTACAATATCCCTTGGTGGTTAAATCCTTACAGATTTTTGCTCTGCGCCTGCAGCGCATCCCTAGCCGCCCGCACCTGCGATCTCTGCCTCCCTCATGGCGCCTGGAGGCGGCCCCGAGGCCCCTCCTCCCCTCCCTCCGGATGTAGCGGCCTTCAAGGCCCTGGTCTCTGCCTGTGGCAAGCGCCCGATGTCAGGTCCGCAGCAGAAATTCGTTAAGAAACTGGACTGCATCCCTAAGGTCGCCCTCCCTGAAGAGGAAATTTGCAGGACAGCCCTGAATCTTGCAGAGAATGGACTGATCGGCCAGTTCACGGGGTTGTGGCCGTCCCCGAGAGCTGTCGAAGAATGGGTCAAAAGGAACTGGCTCCCTCTGGTCAGCGAAGGAATCAAGATTTATTTTGTGGGCAAAGGGTTTTTTGTTTTCCTGTTCGACAAACCAGAAGACAGAGGCCTGATCTTCAGAAACAGGCCATATTTCATGGGGCCTCAAGGACTCTACCTGAACAAATGGTCAACTGATTTTGATCCAGTGCAAGATGTGCCTAAGGCAGTCCCGGTCTGGGTGCGTCTTCCGCATCTTCCCCTGCATTGCTGGAATCAAGGCTCATTACAATCTATTGGAAACGCTCTGGGAAAATACATAGACCAAGCCCCAAGGAAGGATCAGTATTCCTGCGCCCGGATCTGTGTGGAGGTCGATTTGGAGATTGGATTACCTGAAGCGATCTAGTTAACGGTGGCAAACTGGTCTTATATTCAAGAGCTTGATTATGAGCAGCTGCCCTTTAAGTGCCGGTTCTGCCATGAGTATGGGCATTTCGCCAGATACTGCAAAAAAAGAAGCGAGGAGACAGCAGAAAAGGAAAAAGAAGACCAATGGAAACAGGCAAAGAAGACATCAGCAAACAGGCAGAGTAATAAAAGCAAGGCCAAAGGGACCGAGAGCAAAGTAGATAACGGAAGCACAGGTAATCATAATGCCGGAAGCAGCGAACCAAAGGTCAATGAGGGAGACAAAAATCCTTTTGAAACCCTCGCGCCTCCCCCGGATCCCCTGGAAGCAGAGGAAGAAGAACCTCCACAGCCTGCCACTATGGAAGCCCTAGATCCAGGCAATACTCAAAGTACCCACACAAGCAAAATATCTTCTCCTTCATACGCAGAGATTATAAAAAAAAAGAAGACCTCAATAGAGAATATTGGGTCATCAGATGATGAATCTCATGAAAAGTCAGCAAAAAGGGTCGGACGAAGAACTAACAAAGAAACCAGAGAAGAGGAGTCAGAAAAACAAAAAACTCTTGGTAGCCAAGCAACAATCGAAATGACCCTAGGGAGAACTGTTAGGCCAAGGACCTCCAAAGGAGGAGGGCCTACCCCCTCAAGCGGTAAATGATGCAGATGATCTCTTGGAACTGTAGGGGTCTGGGAAATCCTAATAAGGCAGAAGCAATCAAAGACTTATTGAAGATAGAGACCGCGGACATCCTCATGCTCCAAGAGACCAAAGTAGAAGGGGAAGCTCTTCTAAACACTAGTATCAACAAATGGAAATTTGACTCAGGCAAGGCTGTCAGCGCAAGGGGTTCAGCTGGAGGCCTAGGCACTTTATGGACAAAGAGCTATTCCTTAGAACGTTTTGCAACAACTCAACACTGGATCTTTACTGAGTTGCGCCACATTGTAAGTAATTTCTCCCTCGCCCTGTTTAACTTATATGTACCAGTTCATTATGAAGAGAAGAAAGAATGTTGGAGGTCGCTTTTAGAGTTTTTAGAGCAAATCAGTCCTTCAAATCTGGTTATAGGGGGGGACCTGAATATAATCTTAGACCCCAAAGAAAAGAAAGGAGGGATTCAGTCCAAAGACCCTTTCAGCAGAACAGTGGGTAGTTTGATCCAGCGCTGGGACCTGGTGGATCTCAAACCAGTGAAAGGCAAATTCACCTGGACAAATAATAGAACTGGAGATAATCACATAGCAGCCAGACTAGACAGGTTCCTCATCGACAGCTCTCTAATGATGGACAACAGAATCGTTTACTCAAAAATCCTACCTAAACTCACCTCGGATCACAAACCAATTCTCATATGTCTAAAGAAGGAAGAAGAATTAGGCCCCCTACCATTCCGTTTCAGCCCCCTCTGGGCAGGCAAGGATGGGTTCTTGGACGCAGTTCAAACGGCTTGGAGGACGGACGTCAATGGTTCCCCAAGTTATGTGTGGGAACAGAAATTGAAGAACGTTAAAACAGCACTTAAAGTATGGATAAAGAAATCCATGCAATCCCCCAACAGGCAACGGAAGGAGGCGATCTCTCATCTGGAAGGCATTCAATTCGAAATGGAGGACACGTTTCCTTCGGTCTCAGAGCTTGCTCAGGAAAAATCGGCTCAAAAGAACGTGTACTGCTCCTTCAGGAAGGAAGAGGAGTACTGGCGTTTAAAATCCCGAAGTTTGTGGTTAAAATCTGGGGATAGGAACACCTCATACTTTCACAAACAATGCAGGGCCCGCCTTTCGTGCAACCACATAGCTGAAATCACCAGCCCCAGCGGTCAGGTCATCAAAGATTTCGCTCAAATTCAAGAGGCAGCGACAATCCATTTCAAGAACCTTCTAAGCGCAGAGAGAAATGGTGAGGAGGCGGACAAAATTGATTTTCTATCAGTCATCCCCAGTCTAGTTAATGAGGAAGACAACGCCTCATTGACAAGCCCAGCAACAGAAGAAGAGATCACCAACATCGTTTTGTCGATGGACCCAAACAAAGCCCCAGGTCCCGACGGGTTCTCAATTCATTTCTATAGGATCTGTTGGGAAATCATCAAATTCGACCTCTTCAGAATGATAAGAGGAGTCTTGAAAAAGGCAAGAATGGGAGGAGGCACAAAATCCACATTTCTAGCTCTAATCCCTAAGGAAACTAATCCAAGATCGTTTGACAGATATAGGCCGATCTCCCTGTGCAATTCATCTTATAAGATCGTGGCCAAACTGCTGGCTAATAGGATCAAGCCTCTCCTTCAAAAGCTTATCTCCCCAGCTCAAGGAGGTTTTGTGAAAGGTAGACAAATCCTCGATAATGTCATTCAAATTCAAGAGGCCCTCCACTCCAGCTATGCTCGGAAAGAACAAGGTATGATAATTAAATTAGATATGAGTAATGCTTTTGATCGTGTTAACCGATCCTTTTTGTTCAGGGTCCTAGAAGCCTTCGGGTTTTGTCAAGATTTTATAAATATCATCAAAGCCTGCATCGACAATGTCTGGATTGCACCATTGGTGAATGGGAGACCAACAGAATTTTTTTCTGCCTCCAGGGGTCTGAGGCAAGGCTGTCCCTTGTCCCCATTTCTATACATCCTGATGGCGGACTCATTAAGCAAAAAATTATCTCAGGAGCAGCAACGCGGTTCCATCCTCGGGATCAGAATAGTGCAAGATATACCTTCAGTGAATCATGCTTTATTTGCTGATGACGCTCTCTTGCTTGGAGGCGCCTCCCTGAGAATGGCTAAAGCCTTCAAGTCTACCCTCCAAAAATTTTGCAGTGCCACAGGTGCCCTTATCAGCGAAAGGAAGAGCGCAGTCTATGCATGGAACACTGATCAGCAAACCACCGATAGGATAGCCAACGAATTGGGCTTCAAAGGTTATGCAGAATGGGATAAAATTAAATACCTGGGTCTTCCGTTGACGATGGGATCCAACCGGAACAATCTGTGGGAGGAGGTAATCTCCAAGTTTAATAAGAAGATAGCTGCATGGGGCGGAGTCTGGCTCTCCACTGGAGGAAAGCTCACCCTCATCAGGTCGGTTCTTTCTGCGCTGCCCACCTTTCAAGCTTCTCTGCTGTTGGCTCCAAAGCAAATAGCAGATCAAATCTCCAGCCTTATACGGAACTTCTTGTGGAGCGGAGGTAAGGGAAATAGTAACAGATTCCACCTTGTCAATTGGGATTTGGTGAAGCGCCCAATCAAAGAGGGCGGCCTGCAAATTAGAGACCCTCTTCAAGCTAATTTAGCGATGGGCTGTAAGATTCTGTGGCAAATAACCTCCGAGCCTAAGCATCCAAATAGCCAGATCTTCATCCACAAATATCTAAGGAATAGATCGATCACCACCTTCAATCCATCCTCTTCTCCTAAAGGAACTTTGGCGTGGAGACTCTGCTGCAGAGGGCTCGAGTTCTTCAAAGCGCACTTGTACAAAGTACCTGGCAATGGCAAATCGACTTGGTTGTGGAAAGACCGTATCATGGGCCATCCCCCACTCTTTGAGAATAATGAAATAGCAGGAATTCGAGCTTGGTTAAGAACAAGAGGGATCAGAAAAATTGAGGACCTGGTTGAATGGGACGAAGACGGCAATTGGAAGTGTTGGAATCTGCCCAACATTCCTGAGCATCTAATCGAGCAGTCAAATTTATTCATAGCTGAGATCGCAGATTTCGCCCCTGTCCATAAGAATGAGGAAGACTCTTGGGGCTGGGGACAAACAGGGGTATACTCAGCAAAACAAGGGTATATACAAATGCAAAGTAAAAAAGACCCAGTGCATCCGGAAGGAGTGTGGAAGCTGATATGGGAGTGCTTCAGTATCCCGAAGATTAACTTCTTCTTCTGGACCTTGTTCCAAAACAAAATTCTCACTGGCGAGAACCTTTGCAAACAAAACATCGTCGGCCCTCATCGTTGCGTGTTTTGTAAAAAAGCTTTGGAAACCTCTACTCATATATTTCTCGAATGTGAATTTGCTCAGAAAACTTGGTCTAGTTTCTTAGCCGGCCTGGAAGTTAGACCTCCAGCGAACAGCCCAATCTCAGAAATGTTCTTGTCCTGGAAAGCCAGATATCCCCATCGCATTGCTGCCAAGTCACTCTGGTCCAAGGTGTGGGTTGCTGTCCCGAAGTATGTATGCTGGAAAGTGTGGCTCTCCCGGAATGAAACTATCTTTAACCAAACAGAAACAACAACCGAAAAGGTTGCAGAAAAAGCCAAGAACCTTCTAATAGAGACATTGAGACAGACCAGTATAAGAGACAATACCTTAAGAGATGAAGAAAAAGCATGGCTGGGCGACTTCATTCCTATAATGAGTCCTCCATCAGTCTCTCGTCCTCCCTTCAAGGAAAACTGGCAGATTCGAGACAATGCAGAAGGCTTCCAGAAGTGGTGGAAAACTCAGGGTAAATGCACTATATTTTTTGATGGAGCCTCAAAAGGCAATCCAGGCAGGTCAGGAGCGGGGGGTATCATTTACTATCCGAACGGAAGCAAAGAGTGTTTCAGTTGGGGTCTCGGAATAAAAACTAACAATCAGGCAGAAGTCCTAAGCCTATTGAAAGCCTGTCAACTTGCCAGGGGAAAAGATCCTAAGGAGATAGCAGTGTTTGGAGATTCAGAATTGCTGATCAAAGCCTTAAGGAAAAACAAAAGGCTCAATGACCCTATTCTGAACAAACAGATTCTAAGAGTGACCAGACTCTTGAAGGAATTCCCTTCAGTCCAAATCTTCCATATTCTCAGAGAACTGAACTCAGAAGCCGACTCTCTGGCAAACATCAGATGCAATCATGAAAAAGGTATGATAAGTATAAATTCAGGTGAGGCGATAATGGCAGTCATCCCCTAATCAGAGTTGTGAGTTAGGAGAATTTATGGCTCTGCCTGAAAGGACCGAGAAAGGTCATCCAGTTAGTGAAATGAGCAGGGTTATCAGCTCTTCGATTCTTCTTCATCCTTGTAAGAGTCCTTGATCCAGGGGAGTAGTTGTTATCTCTTTAGGCCTGAATACAGAGGATAGGTGCGCAACCTTCCTCAAATTCGAATATACAATGCTTAAGAATCAGTCCTCAGACACATGCCGGGTAGCCGGACTCTTCTTGTAGTTTGGCACGATTTTGGATGGTATTCTTGGGGATGCAGACTTTGTTTTCGCCCTTCCAAATCAAAGAAGTGACCAGCTAGCTCCGTGCGCTTCCTCAATCCAGCTCTTCAATTCTGATCATAGAAAGCGGCAGTTTCCTTCCAGTTGAAGTGCGAAATCCCAAGTCTGAGTTGCAAGCAGTCTCCTTCTTGCAAAGAACAGGGGTGTCGTTATTATTTCACAGGCCCAGGATAAAGTAATGAGGAGAGTTGTATGTTTTAGTAGATCTCTAATCCTCTTACAGAGAATGTTCTGCAGCAGAATTCGCCGAGCACAGATCAAGAATTGTAAATTTGATATTGACTTCGGTCATCCTTTAATAAACATACCCGTCTTGGTTAAAAAAAAAAATCCTTACTATCCACCTAATAATCATGAATAATTAAATTAAAACATTTAAATCCTGTTTCAAAATAAACATAGCTTAATTATTACATTAATGCATACAATGTAGCCAAAAAAACATTTCACATGTTTAAGAATTTCATATAGCAATAAACAATTGAAATAATTGTTTATGTTAGCCATTGATGTTTTTCTTACTTATTATATTTCAATGTATTTCCTTTTAATTTTGACATTTCTAACAATGTTAAAATTTTCATTTGCTACAAAAGAAACCTAGATCTCTCTTAATGAGGGCCCAAATATCTCAAGGTGCAAACCTACTTTTTGAGTGCAAAACTTGAGGAAAGGTTTGCACGTCTAGAGACTTGATCCTTCTCGACACTTGATAAATATGGAGTTAAGATGGATGGATTAATTTTTACTTTTTCTAAGAGCAGGTCAACGTTTTCATTAATATAAAGAATTGGTTTCAGGGCCACAACTTGTACATTGGTCTACATATTCAATGATTCAACTTCCTTCAAATGTCCACACTATAGCTAGCCTATTATTGTGGCTATTTTTACCTACCATTCCCAAACGAAGCGTAATATATGCCTTACAAAAACAACATAATAGAAATATATATACGTAGCATTTAAAATATTCTAACTGTGTGGATTTATTTGGCATTGGAAGACCATTCTGAGACAAGTGTTCCAAGCCCCGCTTGAGTACTTTTTTGCTTTATTTGCCTATTGGGTGACTTTGCTTTTTTTCTTCTTTGCTCTGAGTTGGTCCCACTTCATCCTTGATCAATTGAATCCTATTGTTTGAACTCTCTTTGATTTCAGACACTTTATTTTCCATAGTTTTCAAATCAACCCAAATCTCAGTGTCGAACATCTCTACTTTACTCTGTAGTAGTTCGAATTTGGTGTTCATTAGGAGTTGATAAGTCTCCCTCTCCTTATCTTCTATAAATCCTCTATGGTTCAAGTTTGCGAGCAACCCTTGGAGTGACTCCAACAACTTCGATAAGAGCTTACCCAAATATGTCTAGTCCACCTCACAAGACGAAGTCCTAGGCTTCGTGATGGATGGGAGATGCCTTCCCGCTCTACGAATCTCAAAAGATGGCAGTCATCATTGGTCATAAAAAGAAATGTTTATCAATATAATGAGCTGGGTCGAGGAAGAGTAAATATGTACAAAATGAGTAGGTGCAAATTATCTTTATAGTATATGACAAAAATAAAAATTTGTTTATTTAATATTTTAGACAAATATTTATAATTAAAACCAATTCAACACTAAATAAATTTTAACTAACAAACTTTAAAAATATTGAATTTCTACCTCTCCCATGAAATTTGACCCTGTAACGTCGTGAAGACTAAACCCACACAAATATTTTATCGTTACCTTATTGTAACCCATTCGTGAACTCTTCTTCCCTTATATTAATATTGATATAAGAATATGAAAATATGATACTATTATTGTAGTGGAAACCAAACTTACACCCGTCGGTCTTAAGACCAGGGTACCGGGTGAACAAATTGTCGGCATTAATAAGCCCTAACGCATGTCATATAAAAGGAGCAAATCAGTGGCCTTGACGGGAGGGTGCGGGAAACTTAAGTACACGAACTTCTTGTCGTGGCTCAGCTCTTTTTGGTTAAAGACATCTCATCTGTAAAAGTGAAAGGATTGCCTGCAATGGACGGGTTTTACGCTGCCATTGGAAAGCGAGCACGCAGGGAAAACGAGCTTCCAGAGAACAATGATGGAAACAAGAGGCTGAACTCTGGCACGGGTAAAGAGCGAACTTTGCCTGGCGCTAACAGTAATGTGGTAGGAAGTGTTATAGGAAAGGCAGGTAAAGTTATAAAAACTCTGAGGCAGCAGACGCGTTCGAACATCAAAGTTACGGATACTGTTCCAGGCGTTGATGAGCGCGTCATAGTAATCTTCAGCTCGCCGTCAACCAACCACAAGGAGCAAGATGGCGAGGATTGCAATGAGAATGAAGTTGAACCTGTGTGTCCTGCTCAGGATGCTCTTCTTAGAGTGCACTCTCTTATTGTCCAACAATCTTCTGGCACTGATAATGACGTCGACAGAGAGAGACAACACATTGCTCGGTTGCTGGCTGCTAATAGCCAGATTGGAGGCTTAATTGGAAAAGGTGGAAATAACATTCAAAAGTTGAGAAGCGAATCGGGGGCACAAATTCAGATACGCCCAAAAGATGAGTTGCCAGGCTGTGCTTTTAGTTTTGGTGAAGTTGTTGTCATATCTGGAGATGCAACCACTGTCAAGAAAGCACTGTATGCAGTTTCAGCTTTTCTGTATAAACACCCACCTAAAGAACAAATTCCTTGGAGTGATATTTTATCTGCAACGAACCCAAGCTCACTCGTTCCTTCTGGTGTGCCTGCATTATTTACTCCGCCAAATTATGTTCAGCAACGAGATTCACTGTTTGCTCATCACAGTTCAGGTGCTCCAAGAGTACATGGTACTTATGGCTCCAGCCATTTACCAGCACTGGGAGGATATGGAAGTGAAGCTGCTCGAAGTTCATGGTCTCTTAGTTATAACCCTGCTCTTCCCATTGTTCCAAAATCTCGGAATTTTGCTATTGAGAAAAGTCCGGAAGAATTTTGTATTCGAATAGTATGCCCAAATGATAAAATTGGAGGTGTGATTGGTAAGGGCGGCAATATCATCAAAAGCATGAGGAAAGACACAGGAGCAAGTATTAAGGTTGAAGACGCACAATCAGATTCAGATGAACGTGTAATTGTAGTTTCTTCAACAGAGTTGGCTATTGATGGGGTTTCACCTACGCTTGAGGCAGTCCTCCAATTGCAAGGAAAGACTAGTAGTGACAATGACAATGATGAAGGTAGCATTTGTACAAGGCTTCTTGTTCCGTCAAAGCACATTGGTTGCCTTATTGGTAAAGGTGGCAACATCATCAGTGAGATGCGGAAGCACACTGGAGCAAATATTCGCATATTTCGGAAAGAGGAGCGACCCAAATTCGCCTCCCAAAATGAGGAGCTGGTTCAGGTTACGAGCGACCCAAATTCGCCTCCCAAAATGAGGAGCTGGTTCAGGTTACTGGAGAGCCGAGTGTTGCTAGAGATGCACTCATCCAAATTACAAAAAGGTTGAGGGAAAACATTTTCAAAGAGAAGTTTCATGGTGCTACCAACACCCACATAGTGCCTCTTTTGTCTAGTCTATCTGTACCCACTGCGATCCCTCTTTCATCATCAAGTTATGGCACAAGGCAATATGATCTAGGATTGCCAAGGTAGATCAGGT
>APFE030951959.1:73621-107726 GCA_000404065.3 Pinus taeda | reverse complement strand
TTAAGGAATAAATCTACCTAGTTATGCTGTGTACACTTGAAATATGCTTGGCTAGAAACAATTGCTTAATGACATGACAAACAATTCCAACTCTACTCAACTAAGTGCTTTTAGAATGCACATATGGCAACAAAACCTTCGTTGTTGCATGTCAAGCTCGACAACCACCGGGAGTTAAAATTTTACTGTGTAAAAGAATATTTTCCAACCCAATGCAATATCATAAACAAAGTCACCATGCTTACACCCCAAAGAATAAATGTGCTTCAATGCAGACATGTTTAAAATATGAAATATACTCAACCACATTCAATCATAGGCTCCGCGAGTCCCACTGCACACCTCTACAATGCCAAATTTTTGGCAGAGTTCTTTGTTGGCTAATATATGGGTTATTGTCCCTATGAGCTCTGAAAAAGTATTGTGTTTTCCAATACTGTGTGAGTGTGAAGGTAAAATAAAAAAAATATTTTTTCCAATTTCTAAATTTCGTCACTAAATCATAAATCCACTGCACAATTTGGCCCTACAAAATTTTCATTAAACAAAATTTCAAAATGATTTACTTTGTTAATCATGCTATCACACCAGACAATGAAAACGTCAAAAACACATAATACTGAAAGATGTTTTGTGTCACACTACATAGGCATCACACTTCCTCAACATAGATGCACATTTGCGTTGTGGTCACATTCTTCTGGATCATCACGTGTCAAAGCACAACACTGAATTCGATCCCATGCATTTTCTCTATGATGTTCACATTAACATTTGATTGAAGAGTTTGTACCTTTCCTCTTACAGGCTACTACAAAGCTTCTTTTATTTGCCGCTAGCAAGGACCCTCCAATGAAAATTTAAAAAATGCATTCAAATTGTAGCGGTCAATGGAGAAGACCGGTTATCTTTTCCACAAGTTCGATGAATTAGATCGATCCAACGACACCGGCATCACACCTCCTGTCGATCTTTAACGATTGTTGTGGTTCCGAGTGGAAATTTGTCAAAAACCCCTTCAACACCAAAGGAGTGGTTGTGGTTAAATGCGGGGGGCACACAACTGGTTTACAAAACCACCAGGCAGTGGTGCTGGGTAGTTTCCAAAACCACCAATGCACATCCCACATTAACGGTTGATGTTGCAATTCCATAGTGTTGTCTTCCAAGTTTCTGTCCCTCTGCATGACAACTCTTCAATGGTTCTTTAACAACCAGCTGATAGCTCCATGGGTCACAATAACCTTAGCTCAAATGACAGGGAGAGAGCTCTTAACTTGGCAGAACTACAACAAACACCTTCTTGTTGCTCTACCTCCACACAACATCCTAGCAAGTGCATGAAGTTTCACAACATTTATAGTTACGAATGTTACTCAGCACGCAACTTATTCTATAATGAAATCATGATCTTCAACTTACTTGGAACTCCGAAGAAGAATAGTGAGCAGTTTCCATTCAAACTATACTAGAGGTCTTTCAAAAATTTTGCTTAAGAGACACATTTTTCGGTTCTCAACAAACATTGCAGCCAACCATAATGGAGTGCTAGATACAAAACTCTGTAATATCTTTAAACATGCCGAAATAAAAAAAGTATTTAGATGACTAATTCCAACAGTTGTGTTAAGTGTGAAGCCAAATTCATGCAGGATTCTAGATCCTTCTACACTGCTATTAGTTTCTAGAATCACATGCAGGATTCTAGATCCTTCTACACCACCAGTAGTTTCTAGAATCACATGCGGAATTCTAGATCCTCCTACACTGCCAGTAGTTTCTAGATCATTCCAGATCTCCATCTGAGTCACATACAAGATTCTAGATCCTTCTTCTGCCTATATAAATTTGTAATTTCTCTGGCCAAAGCAAGCAAGCAAGCGAAGGCCCAAGCCTGTTATGTAATGCAAAGCGATTTCTGTTCTCCAGTGATTGTTTTATCTATTCCTTTGTTTTTGACTGAGTAATCTTGTTGTTTCTCCATTTGTTTGTCTTTGTGAATTATTCTCTGCAATTTTCGTCTAAGTCTCTGAGTATAAATCTGCTGTGTGTTATGTATGCTCTGATCTAACAACTGGTACCAGAGCTAGGGTCGAATATCAATTGTGCAAGCTGCTTAGTTCCATCGCTTTACTCTAGCAGTGTTCGTTAAAACGTCGGTTTATACCCTTGGAGCTGTTGAAAGATTTGTCCCAGAAATAGCTGAGGAACATTGGAACTAAAAGACAATTGCTGCAAGAAAAACAAGGTCGTGGACCTATGTTGAAACGTGTTGATGGAGTTTGAAACGTGGAGATCCGTGGAGATTGGAGTTGAAACATGGTGTTCGTAATTTTTTTTTACATCAAGCTTGCGTGTATACGTCAACTTTTTTCTCAAAACAACATATGTATGTGTGAAATGTGAAAAGGTTAAAACATTATATATGTTTTTTATATTTATTATGAAACATATATAATTATATGTTGGAATTTTGAAAAGTATATTTTAAAAGGATAGGAATTTTGAAAAGGGTATTTTAAAAGGAGGAAGGTCATTATTACTAAATTTTAAAAAATTAATAATTAAAGTTTTATTTTTAAGTGGAGTTTTTGTGTTTTGGGGCATGAATTTGATTGAAAATGGAGACAACAGTTACAGATATGGAGAAGTTGAGGGGGGCTAATTTTGCCCTATGGAAGTCACAGATGGAGGATATACTGATTTTAAAGGATCAATATTTGCTGATTGAGGGCACAAAAAAGAAACCCTCATCGATGACAAATGAAGAGTGGAATAAGCTAGATAGAAAGGCGATTGCAACAATCCGCCAATATTTAGCAAAGAATTTTTATTTCAATGTGTTTGGAGAAAATACGGTTGAAGGATTATGGAAGAAGTTCCATGATCTATATGAGAAGAACACAAAATCAAACAAAGTGTTCTTGATGAAGAAGCTTTATAATCTCAAAATGAAGGAGGGTGCTTCAGTCGCTGAGCACTTGAATGCATTTAATATTATTACTAATCAGCTTGCCTCTGTTAAAATCATTTTAGATGATGAAATTAGAGCTATTTTTCCAATATGTTCTATGCTAGACAGCTAGGAAAATTTAATTCTAACTATGAGCACTTCAGCAACTACAGGGACCCTGAAGTTTGATGATGTCAGTAGAAGTTTAATGAATGAGGAGCTGCAACGCAAGTCAATTGCGGAAAACCAGGGAGGAGAGGCTCTAGCTCTAGCTGATTGTGGTAGGAGAATGGATCGAGGTCAGCAAGGGCGATCAAGATTGAGAGGCCGACCAAAATCAAGGAGAGGCAAAATCATCTGCTTTCATTGTGGCAAACCCAAGCACATGAAGAAATAATGTCGATTTTGGAAGAAAGGACAAAAGGATCAGAGACCGTCTAGTACAAATCACAAGTCATCCAGCACAAATGAAGGTGAGACTACTGCTGTAGCCACAGATGGTGATGTGTTGTTTACTGTTTCAGTAGAGGATTCATGTGTATATACATCTAGCAGTAGTTTTGATTGGATCCTTGACTCTGGGGCATCTCACCATGTAACCCCATGCAAAGATAATTTTGTTTCATATAATCCTGGTGATTATGGTAGAGTGCATTTGGGGAATAATCATTTTTGCAGTATTGTTGGAGTGGGGGATGTCTAGATCAAGATGAAAGAGGGACAAGATATATTGTTGAAACAGGTCAGACATGTACCAGAAATGCACATGAGTTTAATCTCTATGGGACAATTGGATGATGAAGGCTATTCGACAAGCTTTGGAAAAAGAGGCTGGAAAATTAGCAAAGGTGCATTGGTCGTGGCCAAAAGACCCAAGACATGAACATTATACACATTGAAGGCACTGATAGGAAAATCAGATTTGGCTGCTGTCACAAAATAAGGAAGTTCAGCAGATCTGTGGCATAAGCGTTTGGGTCACATGAGCGAGAAGGGCTTAAAAATCCTTGTTGGTAAAAATTTATTGCCAGGTTTGAAAAAACAATCTCTACAATCTTGATCTTTGTGAGCATTGATATATATGGTAGAAACAAAAGAAGGGTTTCATTCCTTTAAGAGGTGGGCCATGACAGAAAGAAAAATGTGTTAGGAGTTGGTAACACTCAGATGTGTTTGGGGCCTTTAAATCAAATCATTAGGAGGACTTTCATATTTTTGTAACATTTATAGATGATGCATCAGGAAGGTTGGCATTATCCTATGGAAACATAAAGTGAAGTGTTTGGATATTTTCAAAAAAAATTCGCATGTTGCTGTTTGAAAGAGAGACTAACAAATTGTTGAAGTGTTTAAGAACAGATAATGGTGGAGAATATTGCTCAAATGCATTTAAGGAATATTGTAACAGGTTTGGCATAAAGCATGAGAAGATTGTGCCTAGTACTCCTCAACAGAATGGTGTCGCAGAAAGGATGAATCGCACCATTATGGAAAATATGTGAAATATGTTGTCCAATTCTGGTTTGGAAAAGAATTTTTGGGCTGAAGCAGTTAGGACCGTTAGCTACCTCATAAATAGATCTCTAACTACAGCCTTGGATGGCGGTATCCCTGAAGAAGTTTGGACTGGTAAGAATTTGAATTATTCTCACTTGAAAATATTTGGATGTGAAGCATTTGTATATATTCCCAAAGAAAATAGAACTAAGCTAGATGATAAATCTATTAAATGCATTTTTTTGGGATATGCAGATGAAGATTTTGGTTATCATCTATGGGATCCAGTCAAACATAAAATTATTAAAAGCATGGATTTTATATTTAATGAGTCAGAAATGTTCAAGAGGATAGTAGGTGAGTTGGAGGTCAAGAAGATTATTGACAGGTTTGAAGAGCAGCAGGAAAACATACCACCAATACAAGAAAATGAAGAGCAAATTCAGGAGCATGAAGAAAAACAAGTGGAAAATGATGAGCAACAAGAAGAAGGAATCTTGCAGGAACCTTTATAGGAGATTCAACCTGATAATGCACCACCACAGTTGGTTCACAGATCTTCTAGGCCTCATAAGCCTTCACAAAGGTATCCTCCTTCAAACTATATTTTGTTGACTGATGAATGTGAACCTAATTGTTTCCAAGAAGCTTGTAAAGTCGAGCACAGTAAATAATATAAGAAAGCAATGGAAGAAGAAATGAACTCTTTGCTGGAAAATAAAACTTGGGAGTTGGTAAACCTCCCGAAAGGTAGAAAGGCTCTACAAAACAAATGGGTGTACATGATTAAGCATGAAGGTGACAAAAAGAAGGAGAGGTATAAAGCAAGGCTGGTGGTGAAAGGTTTTGCCCAAAAAGAAGGTATTGACTTCACTGAAATTTTCTCACCTGTTGTTAAAATGTCATCCATTAGAGTCATTCTTGGTCTAGTTGCTGCTTTAGATCTAGAATGTGAATAGTTTAATGTAAAAACTACATTCCTTCATGGTGAATTGGAGGAAGAAATTTATATGGACTAGCTAGAAGGCTTCATAGAAAAAGGAAAACAAGGCCTTGTTTGTAGGTTGAAGAAGAGTCTCTATGGGTTGAAATAGGCACCTCGACAATGATACAAGAAATTTGATTCATTCATGTTAGAACATGGTTTTTAGAAGTTGGAAGATGACCATTGTGTCTATATCAAGAGGTATGATCAAGGAAAGTATATAATATTATTGTTATATGTGGATGACATGTTGCTTGTTGGGCATGATAAGAATAAGATCAATAGATTGAATAAAGATTTGGGTAGAAAATTTGCAATTAAGGATTTGGGGCCAGCACAATGGATATTGGGCATGCGGATTATGTGTGACAGGAAAAACAAAAGGTTGTGGCTATCACAAGAAAAATATATCAAGAAGGTGCTTGATAGGTTTAATATGAAGGATGCCAAGCTAGTTGGTACACCCCTTGCACCCCACTTCAAGCTGATTATTGAATTATATCCTAGTGATGACAAGGAGAAAGAAGAGATGAGTAATATTCCTTATGCTTTAGCAGTTGGCAGTTTGATGTATGCCATGGTATGCACACGACCAAACATTGCATATTCAGTGGGAGTAGTGAGTAGGTTCCTTGCCAATCCAGGCAAACAACATTGGCAAGCAGTAAAGTGGATTTTAAGGTATCTCAAGGGTATTAGTCATTATTGTTTATGTTTTGGTCATGATGAGACTGTGCTTGAAGGATCTACAGATGCATACATGGCTGGAGATATGTATACCAGAAAATCCACTACAGGTTATTTGTATACATTTATAGGTGCAGCAATATCTTGGGTGTCAAGGCTACAAAGAATAGTAGCCCTCTTTACAATAGTAGCAGAGTACATAGCTGAAACAGAATCTTGTAAAGAGTTGTTGTGGATGCAGTGATTCCTAGGAGAGATAGGAATAAAGCAAGACAAGTATGTGTTATATTTTGATAGTCAGAGTGCCATTCACTTGGTAAAAAACCCAGCATTTCATTCAAAAGCCAAGCACATTGACTTAAGGTACCATTGGATCTGGCATGTGTTGGAGGAAGAACAGTTATCCTTGGAAAAGATCCATACAGATAGGAACCTTGTTGATATGCTCACTAAGATTCTACCACGAAATAAACATGAGTTATGTAGAGGCATGGTAGGACTCGGTGTGACTTGATCTCTCTTATTTGGCTTCAAGTGGGAGAATGTTAAGTGTGAAGCCAAATTCATGCAGGATTCTAGATCCTTCTACACCGCTAGTAGTTTCTAGAATCACATGCAGGATTCTAGATCCTCCTACACTGCCAGTAGTTTCTAGATCATTCTAGATCTCCATCTGAATCACATACACGATTCTAGATCCTTCTTCTGCCTCTATAAATTTGTAATTTCTCTGGCCCAAGCAAGCAAACAAGCAAAGGGCCAAGCCTGTTATGTAAGGAAAAGTGATTTTTGTTCTCCAATGATTGTTTTATCTATTCCACTGTTTCTGACTGAGAAATCTTGTTGTTTCTCCATTTGTTTGTCTTTGTGAATTATTCTCTGCTATTGCCGTCTAAGTCTCTGAGTACAAATTTGATGTGTGTTATGTATGCTCTGATCTAACAAGTTGGTCCTAAGCTCTAGATTTAAGGTTCTTTTATAACTATACCAACCACCGTACACCAAGGTTCGATGCCATAGATGGATTTACAACAAGAAAATGTAGGAGTAGGCCTGAATTCAAACAACAATGCCAAGATAGATGCCATGATAGAAGTACCTTCGATATATGTGTTGGATTTATGTTATGATAGGGTTGGCTTTGATTACCTTGTCTTTGATTTCCCTAAGGACAACGACGACAATACTATCTAGCAAGCAAAGGTGCATGAAAATGACCTCACAACACTTGTTTAATTCGAAAGTGAGGCATGGATCTTTATGGATGTCTTCTTTGCAAGATTGTACCAAACACATTCACATCATGCGAAAGCGCCCACAAGACAATGCACTTGACTTCTCTCGACCCGCTCACACGAACAATTACCGATTCATATTACGTTCACACATACTAAACCCCTCCACATCTGCAAGTTTTCTCTTCAAAAAAGTGTAGCTTAGCATAAATGGTTTTTGGTGAGCCTCATGAAGGCAGTGTCTTTCTTGCTGCAATAGGTCTAGACTCAATGTTGCCTCATTTAATCGTAAACTCAATGATGGAAATCTCATCAACGACACATAAATTCTCTTTGGCCACAAAACTAGTAGCTCAACTCAATCAACACGCGGATAAACTACTCGCTCTCATATCACTGTAAGACTAAGACACACTACTCGCTCCGATATTACTGTAAGACTAAGACACAGTGTTACACAAACTGTAAATCAAATAAATTATATATTAATTGATTATCTCAATCAATGATATACAATATATACATATTAATATATACAAGAAATAATTAAATTAATTTTCAGATTTTTTTGGAATCCAATAACTACTCCAACTAACCCAATTTTTAACTTGGAAAATGTGCTCTCCACGTCCTCAGCACTCATCCAAATGGGATATGAACAGAAAGGATATTTTGCCTTCAGAATTTGTGGTCGCAAAAAGATGCCTGCGACTGATGAGTATTTAATTACAGGAAAGGGAGCGGAGAATAATTCAGTGTCAGTGAGATTTCACAACAAAGTTGTTTGATTCGAACCCGAGACAGCTATAAGAATTGAAAAACTTTATAGAATTAAAATAAATATTAACACAAGAATATTAAAATAAAATAAATGTTAACACAAAATACAAAAAGGCCAAAGCATTACAAGATATTCATTCAATGTCTTTGAGATCTCTTTAAATTGACATCTGAACTGCCCTTAAAATTTGACCTAGTTTTTAATTATGAGGATTTGGTAACAGTTCATACGATTGTTCTCAATATGTGCTCCGTTGGTACTTGGAAAGGTCCAACCCGCGCAGGCCTCTTCCCTCGAAGGTCATTGCAGATTTCGTGGGAGGCAATGCCTGGATGGATCCGTCGTATAAATATTTTCCAAAATGTTGCCATTTTGAGAGGTTTCGCCATGAAATTTCGTAGCGTTGTAAAGGTTTTTCAAAAACTTCCTTTTTGGAGGGAGGTTTCCGGCATTAAATTTGGTGGAAATTTGGGCATCAAAGGAACGTTTTAGGTGTTACAGTTGTTTGAATTCAATTATTTCATCTTCAAGATGGGTGAGTTTATTAATTAATCAATGTGACAGATTCTTAATTGACTTTAAACTCATGTTATTTTTATATTTTTTTATTGTTGGTAGGGTTGTAAAAGTAAGATAATAATGGAGTTTTATTAATCAGCATAGATTTATTTTAATTTTGAATTTATCAAGTCTTAATAGAGATTAAATCTCTCAACATGTAATCATATTGTAACCACGGCAACTATCATCAACTATGATCATGACACTTGACTATGATTGAACATAATTAACTATGATTACCATGATCAACAATTGGTAACCATAATATCATAATATTAGGGTTGAATATATATGTTTTATAATATTTGAGTTTATAATATTGGTTTAATATTTTGTGTTTAATAGTGAGTTTATAAAATAGGATTTTTAATATTAGGGCTTATAATATTATCAATATAGACAATCATAATCTATCATAGAAAACTATGGTCAATCATGGTCAAATTAGTCGAACAATGTTCACCCATGGTGAATTCGGTCAAGCCATGTGACACACGTTGGCTCATTGAGACAAAAATTTATCAAACGTTACAAAGTGTCAAAGATTGTCACATTGCTTTGTTACATTGTAATTTATCCAATCTCACAATGCGGCATTACAAAATTAGTTAACCACATTTACTAATGTGGTTTACCATGTTCAACAATGTTTGACTATGTTTGACACTCAACACCCTCCAACCTCAGTGAAACATAATCGTCTATTAATATCATTGATTAATTTTAATAGTCAAACATACACAACCACATTATACCAACATAGTTAAACAAAGTTAACCTTTACAACCCATGTTTAAATAATTGACCATGATCAAACTTGGTCAACCCTTTGTTTACTATATTTAACAAAAGTCAAAAGCCACTTATAATTGTACCCTGCCAATGTAATTTCATCATATTAGGGTTTATATTTAATTTATAACATTTGGGTTTTTATCGGGTTTAATATTAAGATTTATAATATTGAGTTTAATATGGTTTATAATATTAGAGTTTATTGTATAGGGTTATACTATTGGTTTAATATAAGGTCTTTAATATCGGGGTTTAAAATATTGAGTTTAATATTAAACTTAAAATTACTCAGTACTTTATTAGGGTTTATTATATTGGTTGTTTAATATATAAAATTTAATATATATAAGGGTTTAATATGTATTGCTCAGTGGTTCCAAAAGCATTTTGATTTGCTTGAGCTAACAACAATTGTTTTCCTCACCAAATGTATACTTATTGAGACTAGGTGAATTTGAAGGGAAAGGGGCTATCACCTCACCCAAGTCAATAACCTCTGGGTGTTGGTCGTTGGATTGTCATTTATCCCCAACTCCCCTCCTCACATGGCCCCTTTGGCATGGCATCACACTTTCTCAATTCATGGTTACAGCCGACACTAGATCAATATAGATTAGCTGCGTGGGAAAGGCCTTCCACGTTTTCAAATACAAATAATCACTCTAGTAGAATAACCCAAAAGTGCTTAGAGGCAATCGATCATGGCCTTAAAAGAAGATAATGAACACAACCCCTCCTACCTGTAAATAATGCAACACTGAACCCTATAAGGTGCCACCCCAAAATTCATAATCTAAATAATGTAGACAATAAGGGTTTCCTCGAAAAATATAGGAATGAAGCTTCCTTTGTGATCCTGACCCCCTAGACAGAGCTAAAAGCAATCTAAACCTTAAACAAAAGAAATGTCCCAGAAGATCAAAACCCAACAAACTCATTTATTAGCATAGAAAATATAACAATAACATAGTCGAACGTACCATATAAATCTACTGAACACCACAACGGGAAGTTGAAAGAGTAATACGTAAGAATGAAGTGCTACCTTGAGCCGTATTTGTGAGTGAGGAGAAAAGCTCAATTGACATATTGTTGCATGGATAAGGGCCACCCACTCTTCCCTTAACACACCTTATTGAAGCCAAGGATACAAGGAATCCCAAGTGACAAACCCCTTTCCATGCACCCCACTACACCTATTTAATGTGACATATGAGCTAGTCTCAGGAAACCTGTGACTCTACCAAGAAATTTATACTAGGGATGCACTGTTCAATAGCCAATCTCTTCCAAAGGCAAAGAGACAATGCTACCAAGAATATCTCAATGTCTCACAACACATGCACATCCATTTCCCTTTTCTACTTGAACTACATAGTAATATTAACCATCAAAGGCCCTTCTCTAGACTTCGGTGCCTAGGGCACTCTTGAGTCTTAAGATCCCCTTCAGGCTCTGCTGCCACTAACTATAATTAAGCCAAGAAACACCCATGGCAAGTGAAAAAAATGTAATACCACAATCCCATCCACCAAATAACACACACAACCACTCCTCTTTGCATTACCACCTTTAGAGAACTAAATGCCATTAAATCACACTATCACATTAATGTTCCTTTAACAAACAACATAGCTACATGGTGAAGGCATGTTGCAACATCCCTACCTTAATTTCCATGGAATTCATTAGGGTGGCAAGCACACCCACCAAAATCTCTCTGACCTTGTTCATACAGCTCGATCGAGGAGAGACAACTATAAAAATTGAAGAAAATTCATATAAATTAAATGGTTAGAAAATGTTAATAGACATCAAAATCTTTATCCTTATGATCCATTTCAAGTAGCAAAAAAAAATCATAAAAATTAACAAAATTCTAACTTCTTTATTCGTATTATTATTTTTATTAAAAAACAATTAATACATTTAAAAAACCATGTAACAATATTTAATATACTTTTATAAAAATAAATTTTAATAAAAAGTAATTGTTTGAATTAATTCTAGACACCTATAAGAATTGGAAAACTTGATAAAACTAGCAATACCAT
This sequence comes from Pinus taeda, assembly GCA_000404065.3. Lineage (NCBI taxonomy): Eukaryota > Viridiplantae > Streptophyta > Pinopsida > Pinales > Pinaceae > Pinus > Pinus taeda. The sequence goes on along the minus strand of APFE030951959.1, from coordinate 96,178 downwards.
ATAAACTAGCATTTGCACTAAGACATGCAAAGCAATTCCAATAGGACATGCAGACCACAAGTTCATCCGTGTTTGAGCCAAAAAGAGAGCTTATTAGGTATCATAGGTTTTGATATCAAATCTTTTAACATGACATACATCACAAATATGCGATATTAGTAGAGTGAAATCGTTGGGAATGGGTTGCTAGTGTTAATGTCCTGGGATGGGTGATATCAAATTAATAAAGGATTTGTATGCAAAATGAAAGAAGTTGGGGCGTTTTATTTCTTCTCCCAAAGGGAGACATGGTAGAAAAATATTGGATCTGATAAGAAACACGTGGCAACAACGTGCCAACACGGTTGATATGTGGCAGTTTGATTCGACAATTTCAAGGTTCACAGTAGGCCAAAAAGGGTAACACGTGGCATTACTCACAAGGAAATAGGTGGCAGATATGTGGTAGAGATGATGTCATGTATGGGTGATCAAAGATCAGAGGTTGAGGGGTATTGTGCATTGACGTGAAACCTCTGATTGATAACCTTTGATTAAAGGGTTCTAATATGAGGGATAGACTGTGGTTATATGAAGAGCTGTAGGACGAAGGGACAAACGCAAAAGGTGATCAACAATTAGCGAATTGATATGTCATCCGCGAAGGTTACACCTCTGAATGAGAATTCCCAACAGAGAGGGCTCCGATTTAGGGGCATGAACGACGGTCACAAAGAGTTGAAAGGAGGCAAGGGCTATGGCATATCGCAATCAGAGATTGACAGATGCATGTGAAGGTTTCATTCCAAAAGTTGCAATGAAGGGTAGCTGTGATATTATATTAAATATGTTCTAATAAAATAAATCAGGTCTAGAGATAGAAGAGATCACAAGTTTTTCTAGGACAACCATATTATTTTTCCAATAGAAATCTTCGGTAAAGCTGACGCGTATAGTAAGACATATCACAATTAGAGATTGGCAGATCTAAGCCAAGGTTTCATTAAAAAAGTTGTGATGAAGAGTAGATGCGATTTTATATTAAAGATGTTCTGATAAAATTAATCGGGTCGAGAGATATAGGAGATCACAAGTTTTGGTAGGACATGATGTGATTTCTTTGATAAAAATGTTTGTTAAAGCTAACGTGTGTCGAAGGCCATGTGGATTCACATTATACCAATTAATGGTGGAATGCAGTGAATTTATGGTTTTCAATATTTTAAATGCTTTCATTAATACTAGGGATTCTCGAAGACTTCACTCATAAAAGTATTGTTTTCATGCAAAATTGGTCATTTTCTCTAAGTGTAGGCATTGGTCGTTCTTGTGGTTTTTTCCTTGCAGGCTAGTCCCGATAAAAAAAAATCACGAGAAATGTCTCAACCGACTAAACCTAGAAGGAAAATTCTCGTTCAATAATAACCAGTTGGTCCTCCTCCTGAGGTCACAGAAATGCCTGATCTATTTTTCGGCACGAAATGCATCCCTAATGTTGGGGTCTCTAGCTGGGAGGCCATGCATAGGCTTTTTGAAGATGAAGGGCCAAAAGTCACAAAAAGAATAGTGACAACAGAGGATAGGGTTCCTGTTTCAGAAATTACATACAATGATGTGGCCAATTCGTTTCTCCATAAAATTGGCACTTGCCCAAGCATCTTTCCTTATATGGATATGATTAGGTGGGTCATTGACCATATTAACATTGCAAACAGGGACTTCATGACCCAGAGACATATGGTCATCAACTCTTTCATTGCAAAAGACTTGTCTGCAATGTACCACCTCCTAGCAACTCAAAAGAAATATGATAAATAGTTCGTTGAGAAGTTCATGTAGGAAAATGAACACCAATCTGAGCCCATTCGAGGATGGAGAAGATACCATAGCAAGCATAAGCGGGAGGACAATGGTATGTATGCTATAGCCTCTATTTATGCACCCTATTGTTTTGTTGCTGCAATGATGTGTAGATTGTTTGGCTATGAGAATACCCATAAGTTTTCAAACCAATGGGCACCCCTGATTGAAGCTGCCTCTGATGTTTATGTAATGGACTAGGGAACTATTATGTCCAACAACTTAAGCAATGTAATCCTAGAATATAGGAAAAAGCGTAAGTTTACTGAAACTGTTGTTGTCCCATTCTACATGAGTGCCTACATTATGGATTGTATTTGTTTCAATTCAGATTTTCCATCCATAGGATGGAAATGGACTATTGAAGACCCTTTACCTATTCACATTTACCATAATATTCCATGGGAGTCAAAATACCGACCCCATTTTTACAAGATTAACCATGGTGTCATCCTTCCTGTTTACTAGTTTGTTTTCAACGAGAAGTGCCCTAGAATCTTTGTTGAAGCCAATATTGACTTGTTATTAGTTGGAATATGGTATGGGGAGGAATCATTCACCTATGTTCGAGTTTTTGGAAATCTTTCACAAACTCATGCATTGCCCCTATATGTCCCCGATAAGCTCCTAGCCTACGAAATAGCCTACCAAAATGTGATAAATGGCTTGCCTAAGGTCATGAAAGAAAGAAAAAAGAAAATGTGGGTTTTTTTTTCATATCGTTGTGGATTATATTCTCTAAATAATTTCAAACACGCTACTAAGGTGATGGAGGAAATCCAACTGATGAACTTTCCAACCATTCCAAATTGGAAGTATGATCAAATTGATACTATGAAAAATATTACAACATAGACAAAGATCAGGTAGTTTACAAATGAGCCTAATAAATTTGATGATTTATTTCAATCGACATTAAATTATTCATAGGTTGGAAGAGAAGAAGCAGGATGACTTAGCCCTGAGGAATTATTGAAGTTTCATCAATATAGGGTTAAAAGGGTTTCCCATTTTCCTAGTGAAATTTTGAATCCAATTCACTAGAACATAAAACAAGACACAAGAGTGAGCACATCTTAGAGTCAAGATGTAGTTCATGTAACTGAAAAATTGACAGCTAGTGAATCAAAGGCAGAGAAGGTAGTGTCAGAAGAAATTATGGATGGGATTTGGGAGCAATTTATTAAAGAGAGTGACCCTAAAAAACAAAAAATTTCATCGTAGACACATATTGCTCAGACTTTTGTAATCATTGAGAAGATCTCATTCACCATTGAGTCTTCTTAGAAAATTATGGATAGTGATGATATGGAAATCATCCCAGTTTTTCTGACCTCTGAGGTCATTCTCAATATTAAGGAGATTCCTCCTCTGGACATATTTTACAGTCTGAAACACAAAGTAGTAGTTAGTAGGCAGAGAAAGAGGAGAAGGAATGAACGAAGGCAGGCTTTGGTCCCTGCAAATACCTCTTATGAAATATTGTGGAAAGATGCCCAAGTGAGCTGTCTTGAAGATATTGGGAGGCTATCGCAATATGTAGGAGCCTATGCTGGTGCAACAATTGACAAAGCCACAAAAGTGCAACAACTCCTAAGGGAGAAAGATTATAGAATAAGGCACCTTGAACAAAATTTAGAAAATGAAAAACAAGGAATCATCCAATAATGGTAAGCTCAATTTGCACAATTGAAAACCAGTTTTGATGGGCTGAAGATTCAATATGAATATGACATGAAGAGATGGGATGCCCACATGTAGGAGCTAGAGCGCAAGATTGAGCAACTGAAGGCTAATCTTGAGACAACATAATTCATGAAAGAAGTACGGGAGCTAAATAACCTGCTTACTCATCAACAGGTTCTATTTTTCCAAAACCTACGCATTATCGAAGAGATGTGCCAATCAGCTGATGTGCTTTTGAATCAACTGTCTGATCAGAGGAAATATGGCAAGGAAGTTGAAGAGAAAATATCCTCTTTCATTGACTCGAAGAACAAATCTAAGGGGCGATTAACAAATCTGCCCAAAATAGAAGAATCTCCTAAATAGTTTGTCTTCCAAGAATGAGAGATAAGGGTTAAAAATGTGGAGATGGAAATCTATAGTGCCATGGACATATCTAGGAACATGATTTGATCAATCAATGTTAGCCTCTTGGAGGAAAATTTAATCTCGGAGTGCCTAGAAGATACAAAGCGGGATGTTAAAATATTGAAAAAATATTGGCATGAATCATCAAATGAGAAGGCTAAGCAGATAAAAGCTTTATCAAATATTGACTTGGAATGTTGTTGGCATTTCCTAGTCAAACCACATGGGCAATTGTTGATGTTGAGGTGTCTTCTAAATACAACTAGTCAGGTACTGCCAGCACTCAACGATGCATTATTCACTGCACGGATGGGCATTAGGCCTAGACATCCACCTGAATTGAAGGTGATAACGTATATATTGGAACTTCACTAGGGATTGCCAGAGAAGTCTTCGTCTAGGTATTTATTAACTTGATGTGTAGGATTGTACTATTAGGTTGTATTTTTATATTAAGTGTGGTTTGTTTGGACCATCACAACATTTTATGGAATTTTCTATATTTAGTTTTAATTTTAAACTTTAAATCTCCTTCATTGTCATGAAGAAAGGGGCTTCTAAAATTTTGCGAGAAGTATTTTGGTTTTTACTACTATAGCTGTGAACAAGTGTTAATAGAAAGAAGAACCACATCGATTTTTCTTATGCATAGTGAATGTGTATCGGGTACTATTATCTTTATATTGATGCTATGTTTTTGGGTTGAAGCGCTGTTTTAATTGAATTTTTTTTTAATTCAAGTTTGTCATATATGTTATTCCATGTAATTAGATTAGTATGGCCATTGGTGTGTTTAAATTGAAATGTGTTAAGTATACAAAAAAAGCAATGATATCATATATGTGCAGTTGATGATTCGATATTTTTGTTATATGATAGCACTTGAAAGCCCCCAATGTCTGACTTGCGATAGAGAACTTAATACAAGACCCATATCTCACCGATATTCTTGAAGGTGTGCGTTGCAATGTGTGATAATCTCCAACCTCGGATTTTCTCCAATCTCCGATATGCGGACCCAATATTGTGTATTAATTCACTTGCAGACTTGATATAATTATAAGAATGGATTTAATCTAAGATCACATCGATTTATCAAAACTTTCGTTATGTGCCATCATCTAAAATGGCCGAAAAGATGGACATGATATTGATATTAAAATGAGTTGAATTGTAATTTGACATCCACCATATTGGAGCTTTACTATAGTGCAAGTTTGCAAACTGTGGAATGTTGTGATTATCTCCAAGCTCAAAACATCCGATATTATGGACCTGATACATTTATTAAAATGAGTTAATTATGTTATCGCATCCATTCCAGATCGGAGGTACCCATATCACAAATGTTTTGTGTTGTGCCATTTTGAATGTTTCGATGAGTAAACCTCTAATTCCACTTTTGGTTCTAGATTGAAGGACTGCATAATGTTGATTATGTTTGCATATGTGGTACATCCCTGTGGAAATGAATTAATATATTATATATATATTATATATATATTATATATATATATATTATATATTATATATATATAGATATATATATATATAAGCTGAAGGCAAAGATGTGTGTAATGAGCACCAAAGGTAAACATAGAATGTTTGATGATTAAGAGGCATAACAAATCATATGCTATAACAAACCACATGATAAAAAAGATTAGGCAACATAACAAACGATGCTATAACAAACCACATGAAAACAAAGATTAATAAGTTGTTAAGTAAGAGACCTAACTCATTACATGTCATGGTCGACCCATGAGAGGTTCAATCAAACTTGAAAGATAGTGGGTTGTGAGACCATTTTATTAATATGAAAATTACATGGAAAACCCACTGGACAGTAGGGTCTTTATCTGCTTGAATGCCTTTTTTTCCAAGTTACAAGTTGTTGTGTTGCATGGGAAGCATTGGATTAATGCCAAGGGGAGTTTCCCCTTGGGATCATATGAGGTGCCAACTTTGCCTAAATGGCCTGCAACCCGACCTTCTCATTAGGTTGGATACCTATTATTGGAATATTAGGATGGTTGTTGAGGCACCGGAAGGTTTCGTCAAGCACCATGGAGCCGCTTACATGCTTGGCATAGGGTGTGGAATCGTTGGCGTGTAGCAGGAGAGGTAGGAAGCTCTTGGGAGTCCAACCCAAAACTGTGGTAGATAAGAAACGCAGGAGCGCCTTGCTGTCTTGGGTAGGATTCCCTCCCAGTGGGAAGGGAATACTCGCCGACCATGAATCCATTGGAGATTCTATCACTCAAGATCAGGAGTGATAATGTCGTAGATCATCCTAAGTAACCAAAGGTATCATCGTTAAATCGTGAAACACGTCTCAGAGTGTACGATATTCCTGAGATAAAGAGCTAGTCAACAAGACTGGGTCGAGGAAGCCTTTGCAAAAACATAGCTTATAACTGGGGAGATTCTAGATCTCTTTGTTTAAGACACTACGTGAGGTAGAGGCGAGCTCCCTTGGCTGAGTCATGACAAGAATCAAAGAGAAGGCTTTGTTGCGGTGCATAGGAGTGAGGCTATGAACTTAAAGGAAATTTTGGGATAGCCTTATCTTTTTTATTGTCAAAACCCTATTCAAGGGATGCTTCTCATTGATGGAACTAGATTTCCCCTCATGTGATTAGTCAGAATGACGTGGCAGGAAATCCATAGAGTGGTTGTAGTCTATTGTTGGAAGCAACCTTTTGATAATTTAGAGTTATAGCAGAGTTATGATAATGGAGGAATTATTTTAGAAATATCTGATAGTAAAACTCTAATACATATAACATTGGTTCTTTATAATAATAAGCAAATATCTAAACTCTTAAACACATAAATGATAACCCTTTTAAAAATTTTCGGTGTATTATAATAAGCACTATCAGAGGAGGCCCCATGGAATATTAAATTATGCTTTGGAAAATAGAATATTTCCTATTGACATTTTTGTTATGTGACATGATTCAAAATCCCCATTCTCTCATATGCGAAAAAGGAATGGATTTTGATATTACGATATGATAATCTCACACGTTCTCCGATATCAGAGGTCGAAGGAAATCACATATCGGAACAAACGCCTTTAAGGATGAAAAGAGATTTGCGAGTAAGTGAGAGAAATTTCTTTTTTTTTTTTGCTGTCAAACGTTTTGAAAGTATTTGATTTGAATTAGAGTTGTAAAGCCATGTTCATATCAATCACCAAAAAGCCATCTTGTAAAGTTTGTCCATTTTTTTCCCAAACACAAGCGAACATTATATTTTTTTTAGAAATGGGATTTTTTTTTGGAATTTTAATCGAGTTTCGCAACAACTATCCGTAAAAGAAAGTAACTATTTTAAAATTGAATCAAAGTATGCTTACTGAAATGAAATCAAAAGGGGTTAGTTCAATATAAAAGGGATAAATTTGAACGACAATAAAAGTGTTGGAATCAGGGGTTATTTATTTCATTTATTCTAATTAATGAATAGTACAAAAAGAAGTTGTAAAAAAATGATTAAGTCAAATTGAAAAATAAAATAGAACGACAGGATAAGAAAATGTGAAAGAACAAATGATCCAAAAGGTAGTTACAAATACATAGGGGTCCCCATTTCCAATATGATAACAATAAAGTCAAGTTGGGAGTGTTGTCTTTTTTACCGTAAGAGTTTGGAAAGTTTGTTAATTTTGAGTCCTTTTGTTGTTTGGAAAAATCATTGTGAAATTCTATGGTAAGTCACTCCTTAGAGAGTTGAAAAGAGATTTGTAGTAAGTGAGAAAAGATATTTTAGTTTCTATTTCACTATCAAGCATTTTTGAAAGTATTTGATTTGAAGAAGAGTTGTAAAATTATGCTCATATTAATCAGTGAAATGTGAACTCATAAAGTTTGCCTTTTTTTTTTCTAAAGACGAATGCACACAATATGTTATTTTTAGAAAGGAGAAAATGTATGGAATTTTTAATGTGTTTCACAACAACTTCTCTGAAAGAAAGAAACTGTTGTGAAATTGAATGCAAAGTATGCTTATTGGAAGTGAATCAAAAGGGGCTAGACACAATGATCAAACTAGATGTGGTTGTAAAGACTTTGATGCTAATATTGATTCCTCTTGCTGCCTATGATTGATGTAAGCATTTCCTTGCATGCGGGAGTAGAGGCTAAAGGAAAATGGTGGAGAAAAGTGAAGATCAGCCAACGTTCAAAATTTGGAAAGAGAAGTGAACGTTAAGCCTTGTAAGCCTATGTTTCCAATGTCCACTATCACCTTTGGTAATGTCATTCCTTGCGATTTATGTATTTTCAAACCTTGTGCCATTTGAAGGGGAATTTTCCTGCGAGACCCTCACGTTATTGGGGAAAGTGGAACATAAGATGGTTTGAAGGTGTCCCATGGAAAACCTTTGTATTAAAAGAAGTCAACAAAAACAAAGGATGGTGATTGAGGTGCTTTTGATCCAGTTGCATAGAAAATGGAATTTACGTTTTTAAGTGCTCCATTTACAAGATCTACTTCAACCCACAAGTTACATGTGAGGAAAACCTATTGTTCATCACAAATAAGAAATTTTGCATCCAACTATTCATCTTCTTCATGTGCACTAGTAGGATGGTGGTTAATTTTCTCTGCGTTGCAGCGTGCAATTGGCATGTTCAATTTTTTAAGCATTTTTTTGTTATGCAATTCGACAACTATGTTGGTTGGATATAGGTGGATTTCATTGTCAAATTCCTGTTGCTCATCCTTTGAAAAAAAAGAATTTGTACTTGACATGAGAAGGTTCCAATCTTCGAATCTTGGTGTTGCATTTAGGAGATTTGTGAGCAATTCTTGGAATGCAATTTGAATAGGGTTTGTCCCTTGTTGATGAAATATGGTAGATAGTATGATGCCCATGTCAAAGTTGCACCACAAGGCATTTCCATGTGATGTGCCAATATACATGCGGATGTCCTTCATACGACATAGTTGCCCATGATCACCAACAAGTATGATAGATTGATTGCCGAAAGGCACATTCTAATATGAAGGAAATGCCTCCCTTAAGAAATCATCTATCCGTGAAAGAAGTTTAGGGCCAATAAAGCTCATTTCATCGATTAAAACATATTTGATGTGACAAAGTTTTTCTTGGGGATGTGGATGTGGTTGGCCCTTAAGAGGATGCATTGACACTAAAGGAATGCGAAGGGAAGAATGAATTGTAAGTGCCTTTATGTTAAATGTTGCAACACCTATTGGAGCGAGTAGGGGAAATGGACTTGAATTGGAAAGAGATTCAATAAGATGTATCTTCTAGGAAATCAATTAAATGCGACCTCCCCATGTTAGAAGTGCCTTGGATTAGCATTCTAAGTGGAGGAATGGAGGAAGTGGTCCTAAAGTGGGTGAGGACAATGGTGAAAGCAACTTCCTGGGTGGGCGATAGTGAGGTGAGCTAGCAGGGAACTAGAGACGGGCTAGAATGGATTTGGGTGGATGAGCGACTAAAGTCTATTGAATGTATGGTTGCCACTTGCAAAGGGAGATGGATTGTAGTATGGGCCCAATTGTGGTTATAATCAAAGTCACGACGTCTAAGCATGTCAATGTCATCTATTTCCATGTTTTTTCTAGGGTGTCACTGAGGAAGGAATTGCCATTCATTGATATCTACGGATTCAGGGGGGTTCAGAATATCATTAGTGGATATGTAATTTATGCAAGGGGAAGGGGGGGTTTTAGGGGCTTGATGAACATGCCATGGAACATACACATATATTTTTCATTCCCAATGCGAAATGATTACTTCATAAGTGGATTCTATGTCTGATGGGAATGTGTTGAAATGGAAGTATAGAAGTAGTTCACTCCAGTAGAAAGAAGTGTTGGATGTGTCAGTAGGAGAAGGGATCGAGGAAATCAACCATCTTGCAAGGATTTATTTATTTCCATTGGTTATGTTTTCGGTTAGTAGAAAAGGACCAGGAATGTGCAACTTCAAGAAGAGTTAATGTTTCAAGGAAAACAGGTCTATTCATGTATGCTACAATGAAGGGTGGTGTTAGGAAGGGGGAACATAGACCATGAGAAACATGTCAAAAAATAGTTTGAGTAATATTGAGGGAAACAAATGAGCAGCTACAAAGTGAAAGGGGTAGTTTTTGTAGCATGTGGCGTGTTTCCTGTGTGCCGATGTCCCTATCGACAATTGTTTCTGTTAGAATTTTTCGGAAAACATTAACAACATGGGTTTTGGGGTGGATAGTCTGGGAGACACGTGACAATATATGTCGATAAATTTCTATTTTTTTTTTTGGGGTTTCGATGCATATTTTGTGATGTAGCACAGAACAACATGTCGATACAAAATCGGATAGCAATCAACATTTTCTCTCCATATGTAGAGCATGTTAGAGTTGTGTATATTTAACCTGTCATCATTATGAGAGGGGACATATTTATTTCACCCACTGTCATTAATCATCAAAGAGGAGGTGGGATTCAAATACCATGGAACTCCATAGTGACAAAAAAGAGTAGGACCTTTTTTGTGAAGACATGAAGAGGGGTGGCATTTTGTGTCTTACTGAATGCAATTAAGAAGATTCTCGTAGTCTTGAAGACGAGAAGATGAAAATATCAATGGCGATGGGAGGATGAATGGGTCATTCTCTGTAGAGGTATGTACATAAGGTCCACGTTGTTCAGGAGCATGAGGATTCCAAGCAAAAATGTGTTCATCAAAAAGCCACTTGGTTGCACCCATCGTGACTTGGTCATCTCAATCGAGGTTGTCCATATCAAGTGCGTTTTTGAGCCAAGGAAACCATGTATGTGTGAGGAGCCCCTATGTTGCCACTCATACTTACACATATGAAAAAGGAAATTTTGTGAGGTGACTATACATTTAGACAAAGAAACAAAAAGGAGAAGGATGGTTAGGGAAATACCTACACCATAATTCCTTTGCATGTAAACCTTTTTGCAAGACCTCTTCAAGGAAAATTGTGAATCGACAATGAATGTACTATGCTACAAGATGTGGATTTTTTGTTATATTCCTGAATTTCCATTGAGACAGCTCAGACAAATCCTTGGGGGACTGTCAGGCATGGCCATGTGCATGTCAGGTCATTTGGTGTGAGCTGAACTTAGGGTGAAGAATAAAGTAGGGCTACCAATTTGTATGATCATATTAGTGATTTCACCTTTGCATTTGTTCCACAATGAGTGTGTCCCTCTAAGGCCTTGTCTACATCACATAATCTTGTGAGGAAGCATGGAATCGGGCATGTCATGGAGGCATGAATGAAGGTGTTTAACGGTCATTGGAAAGCCCTCTTAAAGGTTTCTCTTCATGAAAACAACAACAGTTGCTTGACTACAATGCCACAACATAAGATTGTACAAGTAACACTAGAATATTGGATGTTGGGCAAAACGGTTATCATAGTAGTGTATGAGGGGAACAACATATTCTTGCATTTCAACTTTTTTAAGATGTGGTTGACCAATCATACCATCTCCTATGGGGAAGAGTGTGGGGAACTCCATATCAAGGAGGCTTCTATGGTATATTCATTGATATCAGAGGGGAAAACAAAGGGCCAAGAAAGTGAAGTAGTAGAATTAGGATGGGGAGATTGTAGGTAGTTTTGTAATTCTTCAAGCTCATTAGGGGAATTAGGGAGTGCTAATACAAAAGAGTATGGTTGGAGGTTTGTTGGAGTGGGGTGTCCAGGAATGTTATTATTGAAAGTAGGGAAGTCAAGTTGTGGTTCAGGAGAGGAGGGGGAGATGTGACAAACTTCAGAAGACATATCAGTAGGGTGAGTCGGCAAGGTATATATTGTAGCTTGGTCCAGTTGGACATCCTTGTAGTAGGGATCATGGGCTAGTTTGTACTTTAAAGCCGCAAGAACATCTGTCTCGCTAACAATGAAATCATACATTTTGTGGTCACAACCATGCCTAGTAACAATGACAATGTTCAGTTCGGAAACCAAGCGCTGTAAAATGTTGGCAATGGTAGTGATATCTTGCAGGAAACAAATAATATGACCATTGTATTTGTATTGTCCATCCCGTGCATGGGTGACTTGCAATATTGGGCTGACACATGATATGAACATTTCTTCTATTTGTGTTAGAGTAGCAAGGACAAACAGTTGGTTGCTAAGGTCCATGTTGTTCGAAAGGGAGAAGTGGTGTGTGGATTTGTAGTTGCACACCGGGAGAAACAGAGGTTACCATGTAAGAATTTTGTTTTCATATTTGGGTATGATTCTTTGCATATGGAGTAGATATGCAAGGTAGAGAGGTCATATATCCTTTTACGGAATCATTGGTGTGCATGGTTAAGGCTAGGGTTGACCAAAATATGGGGATGGGAGGGTGAAGGAGGATGAGTCGATGGTGGGGTGTGTGATGTGTATGGACAAGAAGTGGCAATGAATAGAGGAAGTTGAAGGGTAGGTACAGTTGGAGTGGGGAATGTTGACGGAGATGGGTTTGCAAGTGAAGCTTCAAGATGTTAGGGAAGAGAAACATTAGATGGGGGTATAGCTAGAAAGGTTTGGGTGTTTAAATCAACTTTATATTTGAGACATCTTTGTTTGCTAGACACATCTTTATTCTATGCATAAAGGAGTTTCTTCTAAGCTTTTCTTAAGGGGTTTATAGAAGACGTTGGCATGTCCATGCTGATACAAACATGGGGAGACAAGTTCAAGTGAATATAGGAGACAAAAAAGAGTTGTCTTAAGCACAAAGATAGAGTACAAAACCACCAAAAGAAATAACTTCATTAGTGGGTATGTTTTCGAAGTAGTACCTTCTAGCTTATAAAGTAGATGTGTCTTTCGACAAATTAGATAAAATTTAGTGGCCAGAGAGACCTTTTATAATAGAGTTTATGTTTCTTTGATATTATGTACTAATGTCGTGCGATTCAATTTTATTGTTGGAACTTTGTCAAAACTATCTTTGCAGCATAAAACAAGATTAGAATCAAACTTATTTCAGTGAAGTATTTTTGTGGTAATTGATAACTATCTATCATTCATTTACCAAGTAGATTTAAGGAAACCAAATGAAAACCCTTTGTAAAAAGCCACTGCTTGTATTTAGGTGCACAAAGAACAATACAAAAGGATGTAAATATTCTATTTTGTTTAGAAGGAAGAAGAAAAAAACATATATACTATATGTAAAAGTAAAAGATGGAGAAATATGAAAAGGTGGAAGCTACAACATGTTTCATAGGTGTATATGCATAAAGAAAAGAAGTCAATGATGAAGTCAACAAAAATAAGGGGGAAAGAAGGGATGAAATGAAAATGAACGGAAATCATATAGAAGTTATTATTTACGCTTCACGGTGGCATGGGGAAAATAAATCAACTTTCAAAGACGGTAAACAACTGGAGTAGTAGACATTTTTTTCGATTTCTTGGAGGAGAACGAAACATGCAGAAGTATAGGTGATTTACTCTGAATTGATTAGTGAAAACTTCAAACGGTCCACACCATTGAAGATATCTATTTTTCACACATAGTGTGAAGAGGAAAGGATGACATGAAACCCTTGCATGAAGCTCATGGATAGCACCAGGATCACTGGAGAGTACGAACAAGTATTTTGCTTAGACACCATGAGTTTAGTTGCAACATTATAAAATGTGATGACATTGTCTAGTATGCCTATGTGGTTGTGCATTTCAAATTTTAGCACATATCAATAGTCACATTCCAGGAAGGCCCCACCACATTTTGTGCAGTTCCAAATTCCATTTGAGTGGTTGAATTTTTTTTTCATGCATTGCATGCCATCAAATGAGAGAGGGCATGCAAGGAAGTAGAAATATTGCATGTAAATAGAGGTGATGGTTCAATGAACAAAGAACCATGTTGGTTTTCTGTCGGGATGTGTGCCTATGAGGTCGACAATTGTACGTTGTGGGTAGGCCCGCTTGGAATTTCCTGAGAATTTTCTACTTAAGGATGGTGAAGAGGCCAAGCAATCTCTTTGATGAAACCATGATTAAAGTTGTTTAAACTCTAGAATGGCAAGACCTAGCACGAGGCTGGTGGTTAAGATAGTCCCTACAGTTCTTCCATTAAATTTAACTTTGTGACCCCTTATGATTACAAGCATGGTCGAAGCACCAAAAGAGGCGAGTTCAAAAGGTGTGGCAATGGTACCCCCATATGGTGATGTTGATACTATAGCCAGGCATGTCTTCCAAGCTAAGAGTTTTCCTAGGTATTTCAGAGGCATCTCTTCAACAAATGGTGGAAGTTGGAGAAGTGGACCTGACAATGCCAATGATGTTGAAAATTGAGCTAAGGTTTGTAGATATGATTTCATCCATATATTTAAAACAAAAACGGTGGAAAGGAATTATCAGAACATCATCTCAGGAAGGTTCAACAGTGGAAGTTGTAGAGAGGTAGGCTTCCCATTTTCTATCTAGATGGTTGTAATTTGTATTTTTTGGTTTAATAGTGCCATTTAAAACCATATAAGTATTTCCAATTTGGACAAGGTCATGCAAGGAATCTGCCATATCACCGAAGGCAGAGAGATGGACTGTATCATTGGCAGAATCAATGAGGTCAAATCCAAATACCTTTCCAGACCCTCAACCATTGTTATAGGAGTGAACAAATGTTTTTCGAAGCACTCTACCATGGATCGACCATTGTTTATGATAGGGGCTTAGCGCCATGAATGGAATGGAAGTAAGCAGAGCAGAGGAAAACTGATTTGATGATGATGCAGAATCCTGTATTGAAGAAGCAGTAGACAAGGCAGATCCATGTGATGTTGAAGAGGTCGGTTGGTATGTCGAAGTTTGTACAATTTGGAGAAGGTATGGGGCCCTAATCAAAGTTTCAAGAAGTTCAAGAAATTCCAGTTCAATAATTTGTAGACTCTTGAAAAGAAGGAAAGAAAGAGAAAAGAAATGAGACATTAGTTGGAGTGACAATGGCATAGAGAGGGAAGGAATAGGAAAACATCAAGAATATGGTGAAGAGTGAACATACACATAGTTTTGCAAAAAAATGAACTTGAATTCTTTGAGAATGATAATGAAGCCCAACTAGAGGGCACCAGAGATGACATGGGAATTGTAAGCAAACATAAGCCAATTTTTGTGCCGAGAGGTACCATCAGAGAGAGAAATGTGGTAGCATTGGGACAATGTCTTTGTGGAAGCAAGAAGGTCAAGTTCAAATATTTGGAGCGATGGTTGGATAACTGTAGAGACAATGAGCAACAAAGTGATGGCATCCATTGTCAAGGAAACTTCCATGATGATGAGGAAAGGAGCTGTCCTGAAAGGTGAAAGGTCATAAAATGTTGCCAACATTGGAAGAGAAGTGGGAATAAAGTAGTGATGACGGTCATTCACAAGATTGACATACTTGGATTTGAATGAAAAAATAAAGATTTACAATTTAGATTGTTTCCAATAGTCAAAGGCAAAGGGAAAGGAAAATTGAAATGTTTAAACATAAAAAGTTGGTTGTTTATATATGGCATTTGAGAAACTCTATAGGTGGGTGTGTTGCATGTCATGACAAAGAACATATTATTATAAGCTATAGACGTTGTATGAAAACATTGATACTTTCCATTTGAGTGTAGAAGATACCAACAATAGCACAACAATGACAATAGAAAAAGCAACTTGAAAAATTAGTAGAATAGTGCGATGTGAAGAGGTTAAATAGAGCACACACCCATCTATCATCTAAGAAGAGGAACAATAAATCAGAGTCTGGACACGTGGAAGAGGTCATGGGGTTACCAATGATAGAGATAATGACATAGATGCTCGTTCGAGCAAGAGTAAAGTGAGAATAAATTCACATAGGCGGGCCATTAATTATATTATTGAATAGAACAGTCCTTGATGTTAGGATGTGTGGATAAGTTTCAAACCTTAATCAAAGGAAAATGTGACATATTGATTAGATATACATGGGAGTTTTAGGATTTTGAAACTTTGACATGAGAAGAATCCTTTTCAAAATCTTGCAAGTTGAAAGTTTGCTCCGGAATATCAATGTGGCTTGTTTGAATAAACACATACAATAAAGTGTTTAGCTCATAAAACATATCAATTTCATGCGAACGAGAATAAAGTGAAAGTAAACGCACATGCTTGATCCACTAGTTAGATTAATGAATAGAGTAGCCATCGAGACCAAGATGCATGTAGAGGTTTTAAGTTGCAACCATTGAAAAAATGTGGCATATTGATTAAATATATATGGGAGTTTTTGGGCATTGAAACCTTCACACCAGAAGAAATATTTTGGAAATCTATGGGAAAAAAGGCCAATTGATCATATTAATTTAGTTGTGTACAAGGGCATAAAACATTAGATCTTCGTACAAGGGAGAATAAAATGACAGTAAATGCACATAGTTAACTAACTAGCAGTAATTAATGAATAAAAATAGAGAGCGTGAGAAAGATACGTGCATAGAGAGAGGATCTTATCGGAGGTCATTTCGCAAAGCTATGATAAGGGGTTGATGCGATTTCACATTTAAGTTTGGTATGATAAAACAATTGAGGTTTCATATTAGTGGTTGGAAGTCCATAGCACAGTTCAAAGATTCAGAAATTAGATATTTGTTTATTATTACACAGGACCAATGATACATGTATCAGAAATTTCGAAAAGAATTTTCGCGATGTTATTAGTCTAACATAACTCTATTATAAAGAGGTATGTCTGACCAATAAACGAACAAGAATGTTGCGGAGGTCCAAGGTGTTAATACCTTATCTATTTAAGATATCTGGTGATCCTTGTCCGCCTCCAAATGCCCAGTTTTTTCAAGTTTCGACTTTCAATGGTGAAGATTGTTATTCCTTCTGATATCCAGACCCTCCAGAGGTATGAAAAAGAATTCAATAGAACATCTCATATGCTCTTAAGTGGAAGTTTCTGAGAAGCGACCACATCTTAAAAGTGCCGATATTGCGAGTTGTGATACGCAAGTTGCGATATGCAACTCGATGCGTTTAGGGATGTCTTGCAGGAAAAAATTGGTTGTGACAAGTGACACGGGGAGGCTACTATCATGACGATGTGCCAAAAGGGTTGACATGTGGCAAGAGGATTCAATAGTTTCAAGGCTCATAACAGGCCAAAAAAAGGCAGCACGTGGCACTATCCAAAAGATTACATGTGGTAGATACATGGCATCAATGGTGTCACGTATGGGAGATCAATGATCAAAGGTTGAGGTGATTTGAAAAATCAAAGTGAAACCTCCGATCCATAGCCCCCAATGGGAGGGATCCTATATAGGGGCTAGATTGCGGTCATGTGAAGAGCCACAGGAACAAGGCTCAGATGTAGAAGGTGATCGATGATTAGAAATCAATGAATTGACATGGCGTACACCAAGGTTACACCTCCAATTGGAAATCATTGATAGAGAGGGCTCTAATTTCAGAGCTAGCACCATGGTCACCAAGAGTTCAAAGGAATCAAGGGCGGCTCATGGGATTATTCAAAAGGTGACATGTGGCAGTGATGGCGTCACATTATGGGAGATCAACGATCGTAGGTTGAGGTGTATTATGCATCAAAGTGAAACCTTTGATTGAAGGGCTCCGATATGGGGGATAGACGACAGTCATGGGAAGAGCCACAAGACGAAGGCCCAAACACAGAAGGTGATCGGTGATTGAAAATTTGCGAATTAACATGTTGTGCATCAAGGTTACACTTCCAATTGGAAATCACTGATAGAGAGCACTCTAATTTGGGGCTTCACTCATTTCTTCTCCATTGAGATCAAGCCAAATCGCTCATTAGGGATCGCAAGTTTTGGGACTGGAACGAAATGATACATTGTTGAATCACCAATTATGATTCTGCAATATTATAAAGGCCCAGGTGTGTGTGATGTGGTCCCATGCATGTGATGTGGTTCCACAATCATGTCAAAGAACCTCATGCAGAGAAAATCACAAATCAGAGGCCCACGACCAATCACATTGTCGAAATGGTATATTCTTTGAAGGTCGATGAATCTGCTATAGTGCCGCGAGGAGGAACCTCACCATAAAAATCCTATTGACTTAATTAAACGAGTGGTAATGTTGGATAGATATAAAAGCAGTTACTTTACTTTATAATACATTTTATATAACTAAAATTTTAAAAAATCTTAAAAATCAACAAAATTCTAACTTTATTTTAGATTATTATTATTATTGTTAATTAAAAAAACATATAACAAGATTTTTAACCATATATATTTATTCTTGATTTTTAACTTATAGATAGACTTTTTTATAATACCATGAGCCAATATCATGGCTTATTGATACCAATCCGAAAAACCCCATAACTCATCTGCATGTGACACATGTTCTTATGACATTTTTTTCAAATAATAAATTTAATTAAAATTGTAAAAAAAACATAACTACTTTTGAGATATGTATCAACTACTTATTTGTGACTACTACTAAAATATTCTAGAATATTTCATAAAGTTTAAATCCCTACCATCCATCTAATGATTATTGATAGTTAAATTAAAATTCTAGAGGCTTTATTCCGAAAGAGACATATCTATCTATGTAATTAAAATAAATACTAGTGTAGGATGTAAATTAAATGGTTCATGAAGGTTGATAAACATCATAATACTTATTTAATTATACATTTCACCTTGCTAAAATTAAAAATTAAAAATTGAAAATCATAAAATTAACTAAATTATAACTTAATAATTATGAAAAAATTAATATATAACTTAAACTAAGATACATTTAAAAACATGGAACAATATTCTTAGTCATGGAGATTTAAACCCGTTTGACCATAGAGTTTCTTAATTTGTGAATAGTCTTTGTTACAGTACCAATACCATAGTTTATCAATACCACATGCCCAAAAACTATAACTCACTTCATATGGCACTTGTTTATATGATTTTTTTTAATTAATCAATTTAATTAAAAGATGAAAAAGATATAACTACTTTGGAGAAAAATCTCAATGTTTGATTTGTGTATACTATATGAATATTAAAAAAAAATAATAAAAAGTAAGTCACAACTATACACTAATTAATTGTTGATAATTAAATTAAATTTTTAGAAACACTATTCCAAAATAAATGCACCTATCGATGTAATTAACAAAAAAATAAAAGCCTTTACAAAATTAAAATAATATTAATATTTAAATATAAAAATTAAATAAATATTAATCCAAAAACAAAAAAAAAGCGCGAAGAAAAATACAAGATGTTTACCTTTCCTTTTCTATATCTTTGAGAGCTCTTCAAATTAATAGGGGAGTTTCCCTTAAAATTTTACCTGGTCCACTAATTGTTGCAAATCTCTGGACCAAAACCAACCAACAATGAAGTTGGGGATACTTGATGTTGAAATTATCATTGCATCAAGATATGGGCTCTTTCACAACCTTCGTCATCATATTCTTAAACTCAAAATCTAGGAGCCCGTTGGAATTCTTAACGACATTACAAATAATTTGTTCAACATCATCCCCATCAGTTAATCCCAGCCTGGTGAGCACACTCTTCAAATCTTCCACTGAGATAAAACCCTCGTTGTTCTCATCGAGCACCCTAAAAACATATTTTGATTCCTCTTCCTGCTCTTCTCTGGTCATGCCCTCTTTCTCTAGGGTGTCATAGTTAGAGATTTGGTGTCCCAACAACTAGTCTAGGGTAGAAAACTTGTCGAAATCTAACTTGTTGTCCTAGTCCTCCATGAAGATGAAAATCGTTAGTTCCATATTAGGCAGCAAGATGAACAAGTCAAGCCTCTCTAGGGCATGATCTAGCTCATCGACGAAGATCTACCCATCACCATTAGCATTGAAGGCATAAAATGTTTTCCTCAACCTCATGTTGTTTAGGCTCTAGATCCGTAAAGTGAATAGTTGAGATGGTTAGGTAGTCTACTTATGCATTGAACATATGCAACCGAGGGAGCCATATTCTATTGATTAAATGGTTGTGAAAGAAATGGAACCTATAGGGGCCTATAAGGCCACAACTGCTAAGAGGATATATACATAGTAATGGTATATACATAGGGACATGTTTGTCCAAGTGATCAATGTACAACAAGACCTACTCGATTGGGATGGTTTGTGGAGAGATTTCACTTAAGAAGAGATTAGGTTGAGCATTATGAGTGGTGACAATAGTAAAATCCATAAGCATGAGGATGATGAAAATTTTTTGCTTTCGGGAAAGGGAAATTCCAAGAAGAGCTCAACCAAAGGGCCTAACTCTAAGGGACTTGAGTAAAATCAAGTGTTTTGGATGTGTTCGACATGGACACTATGTCAGTCGCTCTCCAAACATGAATAAGTGTGATAAGGATAAGAACTAGAAGAAAACAACTTCAGTGGATATTGATGAATTATTTTCAAGACTAGAAGGCGAGTTCGCTCCCATAGATTGGATATCTAGCTCGAAAACCATAGGAGTCTAGTATATTGACATTAGGGCATCATGTCACATGATAGGATTTAGAGAGCATTTCTCCAACTACAAAGGAGAGGATATAGGCTTCCAGATTCAAATGGGAAACAAGTATAAGTATACTCTAGTTGGGAGAGGGATAGTTACATTTTAGAGGGAGTTGGGAAAGAGTGTTCATGTTACAGATGTGTTGCATGTGTTAGGTTTGGGAATGAACCTAATTTCAATTTATGCTCTTCAAGATAATGGGTATAATGTACAATTTCAAGCACATAAGGTGTACTTAAAACACCAATATTGGAAGTAAATAAAGGATATTGAGGTAAGAAGTAACAAGTTGTACAGGTTATAGTCGAACGCTCCAAAGGCACTAGTTAGCAAAAATAATGATAGAGATATGGGAGATTTATGGCATAGGAGGATGGGTCATATCCATCATGGATCACTTCAATTTCTCAGAGAGACCATGATATGTGTTTCATAGGTGAGTATGGAACATGATGACATGTGAAAAGAGTGTTTATTTGGGAAATTCACAAAGGCATCATTTCCAAGGGGTGACAGTAGAAGAAAGGACGTTTTAGACATGATACATTCTAATATTTACGGTCGATTTTCCACAAAGAATCTTAGGGGTTATGAGTATTTTGTGACCTTCATTGATGAATTCTCAAAGAAAAAATGGATTTACTTCTTGAATACAAGATATGAGGTCTTCGATCACTTCCAAGAGTTTAAGGATCTTGTGGAGAACTCGAGAGGAAAAAAATCAAAGTTCTTCAAATAGAAAATGGGGGTGAGTACAATGAGAAATCAGTCAAGGACTTTTTCACTAAGGAGGGAATCAAGAGAGAGTGGACAAATACGTACAATCCTTAACAAAATTGGGTGCAGAAAGAAAGAGCATAACAATATTTGGAGCAACAAGGGCCATGCTATATGATTAGGATATACCTCATTATATTTGGGGAGAGGCATGTAGCACAACAATTTACATTGAGAATAGGGTCCCACCCAAGGTGTTGGAAAAGATGACACCTAAGGGGGCATTTGCAAGAAAGAAGAAAAATTTCATACATTTCAAGAATTTTGGCAGTAACACATATTGTCACAATCCAAATGATAAACACACTAAGTTAGATGTAGCTGCAGAGAAGGTATATTTTTTTGGGTATAGCGAAACATGCAAGGCATAAAGGATCTATGTTCTAGGTAGCAGGAAGATCATCATAAGACAAGGTGTAAACTTCTACAAGTAGAAAGGTTTCATGATATCTAGTGAATTTAATGCAGTTGATCATAGTCATAAAGTAGAAGCTCCAAGGGATGAACGAGAATCTCATGCTCAAGGCATGAGTACTAGTATAATGACTAGTGTGGGAATAGGTACAAGTGGTGAGGGTAGTTTGCGGCATGTGGAGAAATAGTAGGATGTGGACCTTGAAGCTCCATACACCACAATTAAGAGAAGGAATCATGAGGTGCATTAGACATTTAGAGATGCACAGGAGTTTGTGGGAGATCGTAGATCGAGCACCAAGGAAAATATATCACTTGTGAGATATTTAGGGTATAACATATTGATGAGTGAGATCATTGACAGTGGATCTGCCTGTTATCAGGAAAATGCACAACATCTAGTGTGGTAGGATTATATGGTAGAGTACAAATCCATCATGTTGTATGATGTTTGGGAAGTGGTGCCTAGAATATTAGATAAGGAAGTGGTTGGTTCTTGTTGGATCTATAAGCTTAATTGTGTTGCAGATGGAAACATAGAAAAGTTTAAGGCAAGGTTCATGGATAAGGGGTTCTCTTAGAAAGAGGGAATATATTATGAGGAGACATTTTTTCCCATGGTCAAGTATACTTCTATTAGGGTCATGATCTCACTTGCAACACAAACGGGATGACAGATCCATCAGATGGATTTCAAGAAAACATTCATGAAAGGAATTATAGAAGAGGAGGTTTACCCTAGAAAATCAAAGGGTTTTGAGATACATGGAAGGGAGACCCATGTATGTGGGTTAATGTTGGGTCCCTATAATACTAGTGATTACCCCATTACTATGGTAGTTGTACCCCTTATTAATATCGTTGTGCCCCTATTGCCCCCATATTGTTATTACTGTGCCCCATAG
>APFE030951959.1:43455-70678 GCA_000404065.3 Pinus taeda | reverse complement strand
CAAGAATTGTTCATTTATGTAATGTAAAGGAGGTTTCCCCCTCGAAGAGGCTGAATTCTAAGGCGTTGATCTATCTTTTCTATATTTTCTTGAGCTGGTTTCATAACAGTTAAAGAGAGAACTATACGAACTCAAGCAAGCTCTGAGGGCTTGGTGTGGTTGGATTGACTGCTACTTGCAAGAGATGGGCTTTGTGAAGAGAGAGGAAGATTCAAAACTCTACTTTCCTATGGTTGGAGGTAAGCCACTCACTCTCATGTTATATTTGGATGATATATTTTTTACTAGGATGCCAAGGTTCATAGAGAACTGCAAGAGGGAATTAGAAAGAGAGTTTGAGATGAATTATTTGGGGTTTATGCACTATTTTCAAGGACTCAAGGTGTGGCAGATAGATGGGGAGATATTCCTTGGTCAATGGAGATATGCTATGGATACCTTGAAGAAATTTAGGATGTTGGATTGTAGACCCATGGATACACCTATGATAACCAATTTGAAGAATATTGATGCATTTAATTAGGAGGAAGTGGACCCCACCTTATATGGACACCTTATTTTATCTCTTATGTATCTGGTTAACTCAAGGTCAAAGATTTTCTTTGCGGTCAACACTCTTAGTCAATTCATGGTAGAGAAAAATAGGGTGGACAACAATGAAGGCATTGCGATATCTATGAGGTATAGTTGAGTATGAGTTGAGATATACTCAGGGTGATGGAATTACATTGATGGGCTATACTGATGCAAACTAGGAAGGTGATGTAGTGTACCGGAAAAGCGCTTTAAGGTGTTGCTTCAACATTGGATTAGGAGTCGTATCTTTGTACAAAAAAAAGAAGAATTCTAGAGAATAAAACTCTATAGAAGAAAAGTACATGGTAGCGAGCATTGTTACATGTGAGGCCACATGGGTTCTAAAGCTGCTAGTGCACTTTTTGGTTAGAATATGGCGAGTCAAACATTATCCATTGTCATAATCATAGTTACGTCAAGATATCTAAGAATCCATTTTTCCATTATAGGTGAAGCATATTGACATGAAATACTACTTCATTAGGGATTGTGTATAACATGGATCAGTTTGACTAATTTATGTGCATACAGATCAAAATACAACAGAAATTTTAACAAAGACCTTGGGTAAAACAGTGTTTGTTTTCTTCATGGATAAGTTGGGTGTTGTGTAAAACACATTCCTTGCTAAGAGAGCATGTTAAATATTATAGTTGGGTGAAAATGCAAAATTGGCAAACAATTTTTGGAGTGTCAGTGTTTGTTTTCTTCATGGATAAGTTGGGTGTTGTGTAAAACACATTCCTCGCTAAGAGGGTATGTTAAATATTATAGTTGGGTGAAAAATGCAAAATTTGGAAACATTTTTTGGAGTGTCAATGAAAACCACATTGTGTTTATCAACTTCTTGGTTGAGAAAAAAATTCAATAAATTTTCTCATCCAAGAGTTATAAAATGTTTTAGTTGAGAGTTTAGTTAGTTAATACCAAGGTTTTATAAAATGTTTTAGTTGAGAGTTTAGTCAGTTAATACCAAGGTTGAAGTCTCTCTGATGAGATTTAAACAAGTTTTCGACTAATAATTTTTCGTAAAATAAATTCTAAAAAACAAACTCACAACCCTGAATTTAGAAATTTTTATTTAAAACTCTTGGTCAAGAGTTTAGATCCCATTTAAAACCCTCAGCTGAGAGTTTAGATTCCATTTAAAAATCTTGGTTGAAAGTTTAATTTCCATATAAAACTCTCGACTGGGCATTTGGATGGTATAAGAGAAAATGATATATGAGATGCCATTTTTTCCACGATAGAGATGATCCACGAAAAATGACAACGCTTCCCTGTGGATAGGAATTTTCCTGCGAAAGTGACCTGCTGAGAAAATTTCCCTACGAAAGTGAATTCCTAAGTGGGTTTCTGTGAAATTGAGTTCCTAGAATCAACCCAGGTATGTGAATTTCTTTGCCACTCTTAGGTTTAAATGGTAATTTGTTTGTGCAATACAATACCTCATCAATTTATATTATTTCTTACCTAGTGTTATACCATTCTCTCTTGTCCGATGTATATAGATACATAAGTGACCCATTGTAATTATAATTGAAATTATAAATATATAGATATCGAGGTTACGCAATTGTACTTAACATTATACCAATATTATCATTACCAAACATTCATTCCTTCCCATCTCCTCCACCTTCTCTTGGTTGTCGACAATAACCAGATGGGGCCTTCAACTGCTGAATAAAACCATAGGAGAGCGGTTTGTGCACACATAAATAATTAACAATGAGAGCTTTAAAGGTAGAGAGTGACGAAGGGCATACTGGCTTCAATGAAAGCTTTACTCTTTCTATCCCTACTTGACTAGCTTTTGAATGGTGTTTTTTCCCATGCATTAAAAATCAAAGAGATCTATAAAGGGAAGCCTCAACAATGAAAGAAATAATACATCAGTTTCATTCTCAACCGAGGCTTCCAAATTTTGTTTTTAAAATCCCATTTATATAAAAAAAATGCACACATAAATAATGAACAGTGAGAGCTTTAAAGGTAGAGAGTGACGAAGGGCATACTGGCTTCAATGAAAACTTTACTCTTTCTATCCCTACTTGACTAGCTTTAGAATGGTGTTTTTTCCCATGCCTTAAAAAGCAAAGAGATCTATAAAGGGAAGCCTCAACAATGAAAGAAATAATGCATAAGTTTCATTCTCAACCGAGGCTTCCAAATTTTGTTTTAAAATCCCATTTATATAAAAAAAAATTGAATTTTCATTGGCAAAAATTGGGTTTTCAAAATCCTGTTGCAACAAACAATGAGAGCACATGAATGAAAATAAAATACACATTAGCTCAAAAATCGACATTTGATCAAAATTTTAATGGATCTATTTATGTGATTATTTCTATTGAAAAATAGGCAATTTAAGAAGGAAGGCACAAGGAGGTGTTATGCAATAATATGTTTTTCTGTTAAGAATGCAATGGACATGGAGATCCTAAACAACTTGAAAAGGGATGCATTAATCTAACCACGTTTTCCGTAATCACACTTTTTAGGAAGCTGCCAATCTAACGTAGAAAATATGTAATTCTCATCTGTCTTGACAATCTTAGCATTTAGCACTTGCATTCACAATAAGAGTTGCAAGCTACCCATTCTAGCCTTTACATAACATAATACCATAATGGTTGCCTAGATATAGAAACCCAGTTTATGAAAAAACATCAATTTTAAATAGGAAAATATCAGAAAAAGTTTGGGAATTTGTAATTTTCTAGACTCAAAGTTCATATTCATCATCCAAATGTCATGAGAATTGAACAATGCGCTAGCTAGGAAAACTAGGAAAACTAGGGTTTCTAATTTTTATTTTTTATTTTTAATTTTTTATTTTTATTTTTATTTTATTTTTATTTTTATTTTTATTTTTATTTATTTATTTATTTATTTATTATTATTTTTTTTTCTTTCTGAGATTGGCTTTTTGCAAGTGTTTTGTACAAGAAGCATAGGTATTTATAGATATTTTCAACACTAGGTATTTATAGATATTTTCAACACTAGTAGCCAATTCATCATTACAATTGCATGCCCAAAGATATATATAGGAGTAATTGTATTACATAAACGTAATGGCAAAGGTATAATGTAATGTTATAGGCATCAAATGTTTTGATCTCCATCTTTCACTTTCTTTGATAATTGATATTAGATTGCACAATTTATATTATGTTTTTTTATGTATCACACTAGGAACTTCTATATGAAATTTTTTTGAGTGCATAATTTCTAACTGATGTGGCAGGGACTAAATTTCCCTATAACGCTTGTTATGTTATATTTTCGTTAATTGATAATATGTTGTTTGTGAGAAAAATTAAGCTGATGATAATATACATTTTACTCAAATCAACTAAGATTAAGTATATTGTTTTTATACTAGTCATAAATTTGGATAGATTCAAATGCAATTCATAATATGATAATATAGTCTCAATAAAGTTATGTAATTCATTTTATTATTAGAAAATTATATATTTGATTGTTGGTATACATGCAATAAAACATTTTCCAAATATTAGTCCTAGCTCAAATTCCTATAGACCTATCTATTTGTCTCTTTAAGTTAATACTTGTCTATTTTCGAATCCCACTCTGAATTTTTATTACTAACAAATGTAAACATGTTTTAAAAGTAGCTTCCTTTTGTAAATGATTCCTTTACAAGTATCTTCTCTTGAACCTAACTACTTTTAGTTTTATCCTATAATTCCAATTATTATCATATCTTTCATATTGGCTTCTCATTATGTATTTTTAGATGATATTATTGCTAGTTAATTTTTGTACGTGAACATGAATTAATTTTGGTGATTTTTCTTTTTCTTTGGAGTGAAGAAGAAAGATAAGAAGAAAGATAAGCATATTAGGGTAAGCATTTGATTTTAATTGTCTATTTCTTTTTTTCTTTTATTTGATATTTTGGAAAGGAAGGGAACGAAATTCACCTCAGGCAGAGAAAATACTTTAATGAAGATTTTTGACCCACAACATGCATGTTTCATATATGATGTCCCTTCTCTTTTTAATAATTTTAGCTTTGAATCTTATTTGTTAGTATGTTCTTTCTAGGTGTAAGATAAATTCCATAGCCCTAGTGTCGATCGATGCCCTCAATAGAATTTGTATCATTATTGCATAATTGATGGTCTTTTATTGAGTTTATTCACTTTGCGGAAACATTCTTATATCCCCTTTTTTTTTAGAATTTTTGAAAATCAATTAATACAATTCACAA
Source organism: Pinus taeda (assembly GCA_000404065.3). Classification (NCBI taxonomy): domain Eukaryota; kingdom Viridiplantae; phylum Streptophyta; class Pinopsida; order Pinales; family Pinaceae; genus Pinus; species Pinus taeda. The sequence goes on along the minus strand of APFE030951959.1, from coordinate 65,856 downwards.
ATTTCTTCTTATTTAATTAAGGTTTCTTAGAATCGCTAATTGATGTGAACTTTTGGCCGCTTAGGGATGATATCAAAAATTAAATTATAGTAGTAATATCTCTCTTCCTTTTAATACAATTCACTTGGAAACCCAAAAGGGACAAATGATTTTGAACTTTAGGATTATTGTAATACTTATGTTGTTATCATCTCTATCCACATTTACATATATTATAAAACAAACATTTTTTTAGATAAATAATGTGTATGTAAATATTTCTATATTAATTACAAATTTTGAGTCGTCAATTAGGAATGTGAGCATAAACATGGATTGTGATAATATGAGTTAGAAATTGGTGGGGTGTAGGGTATAAGGATTTAATGATGCTTATTATTGCCATAAAAACCATAGTCAAAAGTTTTATACCAAAATTTGAATTTGAATTTGTAGTTTTGTATTTTCCACCAATCCATAGTTAATTGAATAAAGTGTTGGGTAGTTGAAGCAACCACTTGCCACATTTATGGGGATGAGTGGTAGTTTCTAGAGTACCTTCAAAACTCAATGGGAAACATGGAGTACTCATCTTTGATCTATAAATAGTTTGGGAAATGGGAGAACAACACATGGAGAAGACATGCATGTTGAAAGGAAGCCATACACAGAGAGAGTAGAGGCGCATGGCAGGTTAGGGTACTTTTCCATCTTTAACAACATTATCTTTCTTGGGGTTATCCTGCCTATTGGAAATGCCTTGTTGCAAACTCATAGAGACGTCCAACTTTTCAAGTAAGATTTTTAGTTAAAAGGCTCAAATCCTTCACACTTCAAAAAATAGTGATTTTCTCATTTGGTTCACCATATTGATGTTGGATCTTGGATGCCAATTGATTAGTTTTCAGAATGTCCATATATTCCTATAGCATTTCAACCTTCTTTCATATATCACATTGAGAAATATGCTCAATCTTTGCTTTCATTAGTGCCGGTCGCTGAATTTTGTTGTTGAAAAAATATGAATTTGACATTGGTCTTTGTCATATAAACAGATATAACAAAGTTGAAAAAGAGTGGTTGATCTCTTTGTTTGAAAAATTCATGTTTCCTTTCTTTAGTAACATCAATAGGCTTTTTGGATGCTTCAAAATCCCATTTTTCTACTCTATCTTTGCTTTGAATATTTATGCTTGTATTAAGCACATTATTGGACGCTTCTTTTGGTCATAAAAGTTTATGTGATTTCTATATGTTAATGATTGGTATCCCCTGAATGTGTTTTTCTAATGTTTCCTACTTTCCTAAGCATGCAAACTTAGGTATAAATGTAAGCTTCACTAATGGTTTTGATTCTTCTGGTCAAGTTGCAAATCAACCTTTGGCTAAAATTTTTTGGGAGGTCCAAAAGGGTTATTTTGTGTGTGGGTTTTCAGTTGTAGTTGAAGCCCTCAATCTACATTACCTTGTTAAAATCTTTAGTGCTAGTCAACATATGTTTTTTCCCAAATATAATCAATTCTCGACAAACTTGATCAATTGAATTCGTAGAAGTATGATATAAGGAATACCATTCCTCCACATTGGCATCTAAAATATAATTTTAATGCACTCATTCGTCAACCATTCTTGCAAGAACATTATTTTGAAGCTTCATAAATTATTTATGGTGTTACTGGTTTTTGGATTTGCACACCAGAAAATGGGTTTTTAAAGATATTAAATTTAATTTTAATTAGTCATCAAGATCCATGATTCTAAGATTTCATGAAAGTTGAAAAATGTATTTTACAAATTCAACAATTATTCTTGATATGTGGTTGATATTAGGGATTGAAACTAATTTTGTTAGCATCTCTAGCATCTATATTCCAACAAGGTCTTTAATAGAGTTCAATTTATTCATTGATTATAAGAGAACTTGAGGATTATTCTTTTGAAGGAAAAATGTTGCGAAAATGCAAGGATTATGTATGCTCATATTTTTTGGAATTTTTTATTTTTTATCCTCATTTCTATGAGAATGACCATCATCTACTTAATAGCCTAGGTAGGGTCTACATGTGTTCACTAGTTTGGAAGATGAATTGAGCACCCAATAAGTGGTATTGTACTTTGGTTCCATTTGGGGATTTTTTTATAATAAAACTTTAATTTACCCCCCAGTGAAATTCAACTTGGTTGGTTCATTAAAAAAATCTTTTTGGATCACTTCCATAAGTATGGTTGGCCTAATAATACATCACAAACTTCAAGAGGAGAAACATCACACAAGTCCTCATCCATGAAGGGATTGATGTTGTAGGGAAGATGACACTACTAGGTGATGTGAAGATCTCGTCCTTTCTGAAGCCACCCTATGGTGTATGACTGTGGATATGCTTTTGTTATTAGGCTGAGCTAATTCATGACATCTGCTGAAATGAGGTTCTTTTGGCTCTCGTTGTCGAAAATGAACTGCAACAGAGAACCCTTCATCCACATTTGTGAGTGGAAGAGGCATTCCCCCTCCTTTGGATCTTCATGCTCATTCTTCTAGATCTTAGTGGTGGACATGGTGGCACTGGGATTTTCATCAATGATATGCTTCCCTTTGTCATTCCCCTTGTTGGGTTCTGACTTAGAGTCGGAACATGTATATGATTTGGAAGCCTTCAACTTAGTCACCAGTGACTACTTGACCCAACACTCATTTGTATTGGTGAGTGGAATTCTTATGGAACTCACACCATTTTCCTGTGTCCTTATTTCTCTTCGTGGTGTTGTTCTTTGCTTGCGGATATGGCATGTTTTCTTGGTCGCCCCGCCTTGGATTTGTCCTTTGCTATGTGGTTTGGGGGCACCTTTTCCTTGCTTCAAATTCGTTGATCCAAAGTCTTGCTTTTTCCGTTTAAACTTCTGCTCAATCTTGACAACATATAGGTACATTATGATGAGCGAGGAGATGTCCAGGAACTCCATCTCATCATGGATGTACTTGTGTAGAAAGTCACGGTACTTGAGTATAGGATTCCACTCATAGTACTTGATACCCATCTTTGTGTGAAGGGTGTGGAAAACATTTGTAAACTTTGGCACACCTTGGTCCCTTCCCTATCATAGTGTGGTCCACTTTATGTATTTATCTTCATAGCTCCTGACAAGGTAATATTGTTCCTTGATGGAATATAAGAAAGAATTCCAAGTGGGTGCGGTTGAAAACAGTGAGGACTCCCTCTCTACCTTTTGTTCATAGTGGGTTTCCCACCAGTCCTTTACATGTGGGGCAAGTTTGAGAAGTGCAAAAGTAATATTTTCTCGATTGGAAAAGTCATGAACTAAAAAATATCCTTCCAACTTGTTTAACAATTTATCTATGGCGTTTGCATCTGTCTGACCCTCAAATATGGGAATATCAAAGTTAACTTGTACCTTAAAAGGAGTGGCATCTACAGAGTGGGTGTTGGATGAAGATGTGTCACCTATGGGTAGCCATCGAAGGATTTAGGCAAAGTTATCGATCATTGTGTTCCTTTGTCACTCGAGGGCTTCCTCAAGCAATATTTTGAAAGGATCTCCTTCTCCCTCGTCTTTCTTTTCTTTGGCCATGGGAGGCCATCGGGTTTTGTGAGGATTGCCTTGCAAATTTTCAACCAGTTCAAGCCCTAACTCCTTTATGTTAACCTCGTTGGGTACATGCAAAGAAAGAAAGAGAAAGAGTAGATCGTTCTGATACCATTGTTCCGGGCTTATGCGGGAACACAACAAAGTACAGAAATACCCATATACACAGAGATGCAATAGAAATAAAACTTCATTTCATTAATATCAAAGGACTGAAATACGCTTACATACAAAAATAAAAATAAACTAGCTCAGGCGATGGTAGCTTATCTTTGAGAAGAGATGTGGCGGCTACATGCTTTTGAACTATGTGACAATGAGGCTAAAGGGCCTACTTATTATTGAAGAACAAGGGAAAACCCTAAACAACCAAAACCATAACTCTAGGAGATGGAACGCCAAGACTTTTTGGGCCCCGTTGGGATTAGTTAGGCAGCCAATGTCTTGAGGTCGTAACTTGGTCATATTATCTCCATTTGGTGTGTATGATACCTTATTCAAAATATCCCTCTGAGTACTACAATATTTGTAGCAGACCCATTCATTCCCCTACCTATGGCTACGAGCCTTCTGCAGACCTAGAAAAAACGTCGTTTAGGGCTCAAAATTGCTCTGGAAGTTCAAGACCCCAAAAACTGCTAAAAATAGTAAATGCTGCAATAAACAAGGAAACTAATGAAACCAATTGGATGTCAAGGTGGAATAGGTGGGTGTCCACGAATATCCACCTAGATCAATGGAGGCACCAAACGATCACATGTGTTAGAGTGCTCAGATTCAAAAAAAAAATCTACACATCTAGACGGGAGTCAAGAACTAGATTTGGTTCTAGTTGATCCAGATCTTGAGGGATGGCAATAAGTGCAAATAAGGAAAAGTAAAAAGGAAAAAATCAGCTCAAATTTCCATCCATAATTTACTATTTCTATATTTTTGGTTCCTTTCTTAGCATATGCTTGGTGGTTCATGGCCATTTTTAGAACCATATATCCTCATTTTTTCTCTCTATGGTAAAGTCATGTACTCTTCATGTTGATTTCAGCATACACACTATGTGTGTCTACAAAATGCAATTTTTATTTCTCTTAATAAAAATTATGGTTTTTTTCTTGTGGAATATGAATATTATATATATTATATATATTATATATATAATATATATATATATTATATATATATATATAAATATAGATGATATAAAACAAGCTCTTAATTAATGAGGCTTTAGATTGAAGTTAGGGCATTCATCGTAAAAAGTTCACTCATTCAAATTTCCATAATTAATAGAATACAAAAAGAAGATATTTTTAATGTACTATATATTTTTGTCATTATAATCAGTGTTGTTTAATGTGGATGATAGTTGTTTTTCAAAATTTTAAAATCTTAATTTTTTTTAGGTATTTTATTTCTTACTAGTTCCACTTATAATTTTGAATTTCAAAGAAAAATTGTTATGATAAACAATATACATTCTTTTAATAATAGTAAAAATTATCACACAATCATATAAATTAAATATCTAATAAATATTGATAGACATTAAAACACTTACTTTATCATATATCTCATTTTACCAAAATTTATAAACCATAACACATCTCACCTTTCACATTTCCCTTTTACCCTTTTAGAGATTTTAAATGGTTTTCATGACTAAACATGAAGGAAATGATTCACTATAACTCCATTCAACATAAGAACTATTGTTGTTAACACATGCAAGATAAATTATGGCGACTATTTCAACTGTACTTGAAAAATCAGAGTATTTAAGTATCATGTAGTAGGTACAAGAAAGGGAGAAGAGAATAATCAACATCATTTTATTTTTAATCTTTGTGGTATCTTCAATTTGACATGACAAGGGTGCAACAACGTATGGTTGTCGAAGTGTCAAACACTTATTTTATTTGTGGTCCATGCATATAAGGCAGAACAATGTGTGATAAATTTACCTTGACATGCATATTTATTTCAAATCATGGTTTAAAATTAGCCAATATGATTCATTGTCCACCAAATGCTTCATCTAATTACCTAATTCACAACTGTGATTTGTGGGAATGTGAAGCATACAAGTTAATTTTAATTCAATCAAGAAAATAAAGAAAGAAAGAAAAGAAAATCATTTTAACGTCCACGAGGCTAAATAAAACCTATGGGACAGATTGCTTCTTCATCTGGTTGATGTATTCAACCCTTTTCTTGTGAAGCCTCACAATAAACGCTCCAATTTTCTTGAAAAACCCCTCACTAAATAGATTATCCCAAGAGCTAGCTACTAGAATATCTGCATAACTTTCCCTATTGTCTTTGAAGGCCTCACATTCTAAAATGGAATTCTTTTCTATTTCCAATTTTATGGAAGAACAAAAAATACATACTCTTTCCTCCCACACTTCTTTTGGCCTTTTCTAGTGCCTTGTTTCACAACTGAGTTGATGAGAATTAGTCCTTAACTGGGAAATAAGAATTTTGGCTCTCCAAGAAATATTGGCCTATATGTACACTTTTTGTTGATGATTATGAGTAGGATTAAACACTTCAATATAATACTTTGTCTTTCTCCCTATCTTCTTATCCCAAGTGTGCTTGTGGAACTTATCCATAACAAAAGATTTTATCTCTTTACTATTTATGGGACACACGTTCAATAAAATACCCCATTTACTAAACCAATTGTTATTTTGCTGCATCCAAGTCTTTTTCTTTTGCACAATATGTCATTAAAGACAAACTTAGGCCATTTGCTCTCTTCCATTTGCTCAATTCTTTTTAAATACCTTATGACTTGCACCATAGAAATTGCTTCAATAGGAGAAACTCCTATTTCACTTAATAAGATAGCATAAGGAATTGCACTTTTAATTTTGAATTTGGTTGTAATTAAACACTTCTGAATTTTCTCAATTTGTTTCCACTGCATCTCGGATGTACTTCTATCCCAGAGTTCACAACCATATAGAATCACTAGAAGCCTAAAAAGAGCATGAGTGGTTTTCTAGTCCCATAACTCTTCCTCTCTACACCTATTTTGAAAAGCATAGAATGCTTTCCAAACGCCCCAAAGTTCTTTTCTCTCTACAACCATCCCAACTTAGATTTTTGTTGAAGTCAATTCCGAGGTATTTGTAATCCGCAACTTCTTCCAAAATGATTTCTTCAAAGTAGAATTTATGCTAGTTATGTTTTCTTTTTTAAGAGAAAACCACTACTTTCATTTTTTTAATATTGACATGCATCCCTACCCTTTTACAAAAATGTTCAAGGGATGGTAAGTTATGTTGCAAACCAAGAGAATATTTAGCAATTAGAATAAGGTCATATGCATACAAAAGAAGCCTTATAACAAACTTTCCCAAATAGATACCATCACCCCCTTGCGAGTTTAACCACTCCTCAAGCTTGTCGATATATAAACCAAAAAGGGTAGGAGATAGTGGGCAACCTTTCTTGACCCCGATATCACTTCTAAAACTTTCAGAAATGCCTGCTGAAGTTCTAATTTTGACTTTCACCTCTTCATACAACATATACACCACTGCTCTTAATTGAAATTAAATTGATTTTAAAAGTAGCCAATCATTCTTACCGCAACGATTGAGGAAATCTAAACGATGTGTTGAGATAGTGCATGTCTCCTATCTAAACTTGCTTTTTAACAAAAAATATAGCCTAAAGCTTTTTAGGTTAATTATTATCTTTGTTTTTAAATGTTCAAAGTTTTTTGTTTATGTTTATAATATAAATATAAACATTTTCCAGTTTTAACTTTTTAGGTTTAATATAATATTATTATGTATATATTTTAAGGTTTATAACATTATATTAATTTATAATTATATCTTTTAAAAATATTCATATAATTTTTTAATGTTTATAACACTATATTACTTTATAATATAACTTTTGAAATTATTAATAATATTGGGTTTAGGTTTAATAATATTAACCTAAGTTTAATATTAGGTTTAGGCTTAATAGTATTTTGCTTCATATATGCTTATTGGGTATATCAACTACATTTATTAATGTGGTGCTAGTTCTAATCCATGTGTTGAATGCACAACAATTGTTATACAGTTCTTTGATTTCAAATCACCTTGAGATGGTGATGTAATTGATAGTCAACCATTTTTTAAATTGAAATTCTTAATCAAAATTTAAAAAGAACATAAAATAATTATAAATTATTGAATATTTTTTTTTTTTTGTAAGTCAGTCTTCTATCAATTTCAGAGAAAGGAGTACATATAGATGTCATCAAAATAAGTGGTCTCTCCCCAATCGGGTTTGTTGACCAAAAATTTCACCATATGACAAAAATACAAAAGGGCCTCTAAAGGCAGAAACCAAAACCGATTAGGCCATAGGCACCAGAACAAAACTAAAACAAAAAATACTCCAAAAAGCATACTAGTCACTAGAAGTAATGGATGTAGGGTTGTCTAGGGTAGTTCTAGGAGGCGGCGGAGGGCGAAAGTTGCATTGGACATGCCGTTTTAAGTGCACCATACAGGTCTCTAGCTTTTCAACTTTCTTTGAGAACAGATTCTGACCTCTCCACACCACAACTACATGCTCCCTCAGTTGACTCTGGAAGTAGTGAAGCTGCTCCAAGGTTGTCATCTGCAGCACATGTTCTTCTCTTCGGATGCATTAAGAAGCATCCATTTTATTCATTAGATTAATAATGAGGTCTCGGCATATTTCCCCACAACAATGGTAGTGTAATTTCCATTCTTGAGCTTTAGATGCTCCCATGTCACTTTTCACTCCAACTCAGCGTCCACCACCCTGACTCCTCTGTCTGCAACTATTCTCTACGTTCCCCCAGCTCATCCCCTATTTTCCACCTATCCTAATGCCTCACCCTCAGTAGACCCCCAACCGTCCTCCACCTCTACCACCTCGTGACTTGCTAACACCTCATTGCAAGCTCCTTGCCATTTTTCAACCATGGCGAGGCAGAGCAGGAACCAATGCTTGGGCGGGCGATTCCTTAGTAGTAAGAGGACTAGAGGAGGAAGCCTTCTGCGATGGGGTCTTCATGGTAGCCAGCCCAGATGGGGAATTTCACAGAGCTTCCAACTTCAAATTGAACCCCATCGGCCCACACTCGCACCAAATGAAAATTATCGAAAACACAATCCAATGAATTTCACATTTTTTGAGCTTTCTTTGGGAAAATGGCATCCTTCAGAGTTAAACAAATTATTAACAAATTGGAATAAAAATTTGAAGAGATTCCACCCACAGAATTCTACAAACCAAACTTGGTAGCAAGCCCTCATTATTTTCCACTGCGGATGAACAAGGACACCATGAGGGTAGGCTGGTTGCCGTTGCACAAAGAACGAAGGCCAGTCTAGCGACTACCACCGCCCTATCCCACTGATGCACAGCCAATTAACCATTGGAGTCGAAGCATGGGCTATCCATACCCAAATACACCAAACATACTAGAGAATGTAGCTCCGCAAGCAATGGAAGGCCCCTTCTTCCCTATGCCTGGCACCCTCTCCAACACACATCCAAAGCTCTCTGCCCACAAAAACTAGGTTTACTAGCTCACCATGCTTTTCCGACCACCAGCCTGTCACCTTCCTCCAGATGTGAATGAAAACATAGATGAAAATACCTGGGATTAACATCACTCCGTCGTATTTCACCCCACCACCCTCGAAAACATTCTCAAGAACTCTCACCGCATGCTTAACCACCCTCTCCACTGTACCACTCCCCGTAGCTATTAATGCCTGAAATGACTAGGTGGCCCATACGCCCACCTGAAACATTTGGATTTAGTCATGTGGTGACACAACCACGTGTTGCCAGCTCTGCACCCTGATCGAGGAAGAAATATCCTTCTCCATGATTATGTTCAAGTCTCCCATAAACTGATTTTGGATTAGGGGTGGCCATGCATGGATGACACCTTGGTTCTGCAACTCACATCCTCAATTAGAAATTTTGTCCACTGCTTTATTAGCTTCTCTAAGAATAGATTCTATGATTATGTAATCAAATGAGGATAACCGTTATAATATGTGCTCCTCGATGGATTCTAGTCACTAGCTTTTAATTACTTTGGCAGGGGAGATCCATTGATGAGGCATTGGAGCACGGTTATTGCAATTTGTGAGTCTCCCGTGACTTGAAGCTTTTAGTTGCTCATGTCTTCTACCATCTAGAGGCCTTGATCAAGAGCGATATATTCTACCATGTTATTTGTGATGTTTCGTAGGGCATGGAAAATAATTTTCTTGCTCGACCTCTGTCATCGTGGATGATCCCCCCACAACCAGCTGTCCTTGAGTTCCCCTCGGAGGCCCCATCAAAGTTTATCTTAAAGAAGCCCCATGGAGGGCACATGAATTTTTCCAATAGGGCACCTAGCGGATGCAGAGGGTGCCTGGAGAGGGTGAGCATATAGTCCTTGGTCAGACCAAGTGCCAAAAAAATAGCAAGCTCCTGTCACTCTGCCTTCTAGGCTTCCTCAGACCATGGGCTGATGAAAAGGGTCTCCTTTATGTTCTGTAGCACCTTTTTGTAGGTTTTCTCTAGTATGAACTCTTCTAAGTGGAAAATGACCATGTTTCTTCCCTTCCAGATCTTCCATAGAACGAATCCCTAAGACAAGCACCACATGCGATTGACTATGATATTCTTAAATAAGTTCCATCTCCACGTGTCCAAGGAGTCTTGCAGACTTATGGTTGATCTGTCAGTAATGCTAAAGACTGTAGTATGATATTTTCAGACTTCTAGAGATTTAGAATAGGATTTTAACAAGTGGTTTGTCATTTCTTCCTCCATACAACATAATGGGCATCGGGAAGTTCCAACAAAGCCCTTCTTTCAGATATTGTCCCATGTGAGGAGTTTTTTGTTCCCTATAAGCCATACGAAAAAGGAGACTTTTGGCCATAGGCGCGAGTACCAAATTCGCTTCCATAAGGGATCTGGGTCTAGGTATTCGACTATGATTTTGAAGAATATGCCTCCGTAAGGGTGAATCCACGTTGTTGTTGATAACCCCATGTAAGCTTGTCAAGCTCCTCATTACTTAGGATAGGATGCTGATGGAGGATATCTTGAAGTGCCTCCCAGTTTAAGGGAGGCTCGTGTGGAGGCCAATTTTCAGAGGATTTCCATTTGCACCACTACGAGGCTGGCCCTGAGTAATGCCAGAAATCATGAACCTTAAGAGCGCCATTCTGGGAAGAAAAGGCCTAAAGATTAGTAAGCTCAGAGTTTTGGTCTAAGCTTGGAAATTGCATCCATTGATTGGTCCAAAAATTAGCTGTGGGGCCATTTCGAACTTCTCAAAAGCCATGCTTTTAGATAAACTCCTTATGTGACTTTGTTTTGTTCCATATCAATGAGCCTTCCAGGAGATTAGGACTCAGGTGCAGGGGGTTTTTCCATCCTTTTATACCATACTTAACTACCCAAAGTTTCTTCCATAGCTCCTGGCCTCCTTGAATCCATCGCCACCATATCCTAGCACTGAGAGCCTATGATAGAATCCTCGGGTATTTGAGGTCCAAACCTCCCTAGCGTTTGGGTTTGCAGAGATTCTCCCAAGCCACCAGGGCCCATTTGCGACTAGATTGGGTTCCAAACCATAGAAATTGATGAAATTTTGCAGTCAAATCCTGATATGTGTTGCTCGATGTCGGGAGAGCTGAAAGTTGGTACAAGGTAATGGCTTGAATGCCTGTCTTAAGAAAAACTAGTCTCCAGCCTAATTTTAGCACTCGAAAGGCCGAACTAGATAACTTCTTATCGATGTGGGACAAGACTTCCTTCTAGATGGAGGTCTTCAAGGAATTAGGGATCAAGGGGACCTCGAGTTAGGTGTTGGGTAGATTCCTTATCCTAAGCCCCATAGTTCTAACTAGGTGGGCTTGGATTTGAGGGTGGGTATTGAAGAATAAGATACTTGACTTGTTGCCATTTATTTGGGCTCCAGAGGCCTATTGAAAAAGATCGAATCTTTTCCCTATTTTCTTAGCTTCCTTAAGGGTTCACTTCCCAAATAACATATTGTGATCAACAAACTGCTGGAGGGTTGTAGGTGGGGATTCCTGAGCGATTTTAATACTTGAAAGGGCCCGGGAACTGACAATGGCTCTAATAAGACAACTCAACCCCTCAGCAACAATGATGGACAGGAATGGAGAAATGGGATCACCTTGCCTTAGTATTTTGGAGCCTCTGAAGGGGCGAGACAGGGTGCCGTTTACAAGAATGGAATAAAAGGGAGTGGATATTAGGGATCTAATCCACTCAATCCACGCTCCAGAGAAACCAAAATCATCCAATATAAATAATAAAAATCCCAAATCAACCAATCATATGCCTTTGAGAGTTCAAGTTTGATGATCATATTTGGCACATGAGAAGAAGAGAGGGAATGAACCATTTCATGACCTACTAGGATGCCATCAATGATTTGTCTGTCTTCCACAAAGTCAGACTGCTCTAGGACAATAATTATGTGAAGAAGGGGATTTAGCCGATGGACCAGGATCCCCGAGAGGATTTTGTAGATAACCTTACACAAAGCTATGGGCTAGAATCCACCTAGTTCTAGGGCATCACCTTTTTTTGGAACAAGCACTAAGAAATTTGCATTTAACCCTGTCGAGAGACATTGAGATCTATGGGAATAGTCCACTGGTTATTTGATTTCTTCACCCAAAAATTTCCATTTCACTTTGAAAAATTTGTAAGTGAAGCCATCTGGGCTGGGGCCCTTATTGAGGGGAAGAGCCCACACCACTTCTTCAACCTCATTCAAGGAGACTTCTCGCATGAGATCTTCATTTTGTTTTGGTGTGATTAAGTGCAGAACATGTTGGCAGATCTTGGAGATGTCTTCTTGTTTATCCCCTTCTAGTTCACTTAGGAGAGACTTGAAGTGTTATGTTAGGACTTCAGAAATATCCTTGTGATGCACTAGTCGATGCCCTTCAGGGTCATTAAGAGAAAACATGCGATTGTGATGTCGATGCTGAACCAAAGTTTTGTGGAAGAATTTTGTATTATGCTTGCCTTCTTTGAGCCACTGAACTTGTGACTTTTTCCTCTAGAGGATCTCCTCCTGCTTCCTTCTTTGTTCTAGTTTCATGATGAGATGTCCTTCCTGTGCAATGAGGTCTTCAAAATGACCTTCTAGAATGATTTTCTATTGAAGATTACTTGTTTCCTCCTCCAGACACCTTTTCTCCTTGTTTATGTTTCCAAACTCCATTTTGTTCCATTCTTTCAACTTGCTTTTCAGATCTTTGAGCTTGAGCTGGAAGGTTTCCAACATATTCTAGATCACTACACTAGAGTACTACCACCGCTAATCTAACCTGATGGATTCAAATCGAAATGATCAGTTCCAGGGTGCCATACATAGGTCAATTTCTAGGTAGATGTGCCAATAATCTGAACCCATGCAGGGTAGGATTTCTGCCTAGCAGAGGATATCTTGAAGTAGAATATTCTTAGAGATTAGAAAGTAGTCGAGCTTGGAATCAATCTGAGTTGGGCCTCCCCTCCTATTGTTCCAGGGGAAAATTCCATTTATGAAATATAGGTCCTCTATTCTCAGGACTTGAATGGTTTCTTTGAAGGTAACTAACGCCTGATCCACCCTTCTTATTCCTCCTTTTTCCTCACTAAGCTCCTTGATAAGGTTAAAGTCTCCTACCATTATCCAATTTGAAACCACAATGATATGCTTCAGTGATTGAAAATGGTTGAGCAAGATGGCTTTTCTTCCCGACACTGTGGGTCCATAGACACCCATTAACCAAGTACTTTATGCCGATCTTACACATTCAAATTGTCCAGAGAGAGTGTGAGGGCTTGCTATCGAGTTGTTGAATGACATAAATCTTGGGTCCCAGAGGATCCCTAGGCCTCCTGCACTTCCTCAAGAATCCAGATCCATACATTCAGTCAAAGGCCAAATTCGATTTGCAATGTCCTCTAGTTTATCCATTGTCACTTTAGTTTCTTGTAGAATTACAATGTCTGGATTCTCCTTTTGAATTCAAATTCAAAGGTACCTCAAATTTCCTTTTGAGTTGATGCCCCTTATGTTCCATGAGATCATCTTCATTGAGGAAAGGAGGGGAGGGAACACTAATGGTACTCCGTCAAGACATTTCCTGTCCTGAGTTTACGAATATTTCCCCTGCTTCTTAGATTACTTCTCAGGTGGGTCTATGACCATGCTTACAAGAACCCAATGGGAAATCAAGTCTTTTTTGGAGCTGCTCCTCGTCCAGGGAGACTAGGGCTAACTGATTTTGGGGTTCAATTGCAGCAATGTGAATTTCCCATTCTTTATAAATTTTTTGGAACTAGTTCAGCAGGTTTTGAGGCATGTCTGTCGTCCCATCTTTTTCCAAGCTCTCAAGGAAGGTGACCAGGTGATCTGATTTAGAATATTAGTTTGTTGTGTTAAGATATTCCTCATATTATATACAACATTCTTTCATTTTGCTTAAGGATTCATTAATTTTTGCAAGTGAAATGAAGAGTTTTTATGTTAATTTTATGAGAAATTTAACATAAATTGGAAACTGAACAATAGTATAAACATATATAGAACATCATCAAAAACCATTACAACAAGCACATGATAAGGGAGTTCACCCCTCCTGCGCTACGTCTCCTTGGTCTAGCTTCCAATGGCTTGTGCCTCTCTATTATGCTCAAAAGTGTAAAAATATGTGTTTACAATGCTCAAATGCTTCTGAAACATTCTCCCCTTAGTCCAAAATACTAAAAATTGGTTATCTAGCCTCTTTTTACATCCAATTTGGTGGAAAACTCAGGACATTATGACTTCTCCTACTTCTCCTACTATTCGTTCCACAAATTTCGCCAAATCCGACAGGAACCCACAATTTCTCTCCAAAATTCCTATAACCCAACATGAATTTTCTGCGCGGTGGGCCATAATTCATCAGTATCGGCTATCTTATCGCAAGTCACATTCGGCGGAGTCTTGTGGCTTACGGTCTGTGAGCAAGGCGAGCGATGTGTGATTGTGATATTGGCAGACCTGACAGGACATTAAACTGCAACCTATAAGCCTATCGCATCTGGGATATCACAATCGACAGAAAACCGAGGTATTCTAATATGCGAACTTTGCAATGTGCTGCGATTTGCGATTATGAAATCTCATTGCAACCCTGATCTTGTCGGGGACCGATTCTATAACATATCCCTTTGTTGATGTACGATTTGTGAAATGTAGGGACTAGTGGCAGCCTACTACTTGGCACCTCTCGATTTGCTGATGGAACTTGCCATGTCATCCAATCCCACCATGTTAACAAGTCAAACCTGAACTTTAAATTGCTATAACTTATGCATATGAGCTCAGATTTGAGTGTCGTTCACACTCTTGGAATCAGAAAGATGAGCTCTTCAATCTAAAGCTTAGTTTAACAAGATTTTAACACTTTTATCTTTTAGCCTAATTTTGAGCACCTAGTTGCCCCTGCCCATTAGAAGCCTTTTGGACCCCAAAAGGATCACTTTCAATTGTTCAACAGGTGAGGGTACAGTTCCCTCACCTTTCCAACCTCTATCCATTTGGCTTTTGAAGGAATTGTACCTTTGAGCCCCACTCGAACATAATCAATACTTCCCCTTTTTGATGTCCTTGGCTTTTTGTGAAGTATAGTGTCTTGCTGAAGCACATTAAGAAATTCTAGAGAAAAAATTTCAATAGATGGAATTTGAACATTCTATCCTTGATATTCAATCAAAGGAGGCTCATACAACCTTAAATTATAAGCATTAACAATAACATAAATTTGCATATATGAAGGCAAGTCCAACTTGAAGGCATTATTACAAATCTTTTCCAAAATTCTGAATGGACCATATTTAATTGGTTTGATCTTTTTACCTTTTCATTAGAGCCTCTCTTTGTTAATGTGAAGCCAAAATTCATCTCCAACTTGGAATTGGTGATCTTGACTATGCTTGTTGTGCCTTTCTTTTTACTTGCCTTGGATTTTCTCAAGTTGTTCTTGAACCTTTTGGTGTACTAATTGGATCTGTTTATTGAAATTTTTTTCTTTGTCTATGTCTTTATGACTTTCAATAACAACATCTTTGCCAAAAATAAAATCCAAAGGATATTTAGGCAAGTATCCCATGCATGCCTCAAATGGAAAAGTTTGAGTGGAAGAGTGCTTGGATCGGTTGTAAGCATGTTCAATATAGTGCAATTGTTCATCCCACAACTTAGGATGCTTGCTGTAATACACACACACAAGATGTATCACCGTTTTGTTCACTACCTCTGTTTGACCATTTGTTTGTGGATGTACTCTTTTTTAGTTTGGTGTCCATGAATCGACACAAGTTTGACCAAAAATTCCCCACAAAGTGAGAATCTCGATCACTAACAATGGATGTGGTCAATCCAAAATGAACCCAAACATTCTGAAAGAATAATTGAGCAATTTGTTCAGCTATAACTTTATTTTTACATGGCATCAAAATACACAGTTTGTTTAACCTATCCACAACTACATACAAATAATCATGACCTCTTTTTGACAATGGAATACCTCTTATGAAATCCATAGAAACACTTTCCCATGGTCGTGAAGGAACCAAAAGTGGTGTGTACAATCCTAACTTCCTATTACTAGGCTTATTGATTGAACATAATGAACATCCTTTAATAAAACGAGACACACTTTCAAGCATATGAGGCCAATAACAATACCTTTGTAGATGTGCCACCATCTTACTTACGCTGAAATGACCAAAAATAAGAGAAGTATATGCCTCCCTTATGATGTTAACTCTTTCTCCCCACGAAATACAAAGCTTGCCAAGATGGTACAACAAGTTATCATGCAAATGATAATCCAATTCATCTACTTGGTTACCTTGAATCAAGCTTGCATAAACATCTTGAAAGTCATTATCTGATGCATATTTCTCATTATAACTTTCATATAAAACATAACTATGTTTTAGTAAAGTAGCTACACTAACAATTTGCCTACAAAGCATATCAAAAACTTTATTGTAGATACCTTTCTTATACCTAGTTACCAGGTGGAATTGTTGAAGGAAGCCCATCCATTGGAAGTGCCTTGATTGTTGCAACTTTGATTGAGATTGCAAGTATTGCAATGGCTGATGATCAATGTGAATGATTGTTTTTACCAATCAAGTAGTGTTTCCATTTTTTCACACTTTGCAACAATGCATACAATTCCTTGTCATATGTAGGATAGTTAATCACTACACCATTAAAATTTTCTGAATGAAAACATATAGGATTACCATGCTGCATGAGGACTGCACCCATAACGTAGTCACTAGCATATGTCTGAATCTCAAATGACTATCTCAAGTCCGGAAGTGCGAGCACATGATTTGTATTGATCTTTTCCTTCAACGCATCAAAGGCCTTTTACTGTTTGCCTCCCAATTGAAAAACCTTTTTCACACTGGTCAACACATGCAAAGGAGCTGCTATGAGAGAAAAATTAGTAATGAATTTCCTCCAATATTGGGCTGCTCCCAGAAAAATTCTTACCTCTGTAACTATCTTGGGCCTTGTCCAATTCACAATGACATCAACCTTGGATGGATCTATTTTCAACTCACCTCCTCCAACAATATGATCGAAGTAAACTAAAGAAGTCTTTCCAAACTTGAACTTTGACATCTTAAGATAAAATTGTTCTTTTTTCAAGACATCAAGTACTTTTCTTACATGCATGACATGTTCATCATAGGATTTACTGAAAATTAAGATGTCATCTAAGTAGACTATGACAAATTCATCATGAAATGACCTCAACACGTCATTCATCACTCACATGAATGTAGTAGGAGCATTACAGAAACCTAACGTCATAACTAGCCATTCAAACAAACCCTGTTTTATTTTGAACACTGTCTTCCAAATGTCTCTTTTAGCTATTCTAATTTGATGGCAGCTACTTCTTAAATCCAAATTAGTAAAATACTTTTCATCTTTCAATTGATCCAGTAAATCACCTATTCTGGGAAATGGGTAATGGTGCTTTACTGTAATTTTGTTCAAAGCATAGAAGTCCACAGACATACGCCATGTTCCATCCTTCTTTGGTACCAAGACAATAGGTGAACCACAAGGCGAGGAAGATGGTTTGATGATCCCTTTATTCAAAAAATCTTGGATTTGTGTCTTAATTTCTGTGCTTTCCATCACTGACATCCTGTAAATGCCAATGTTAGATAGAGCATAATATTGCTGCAATTATATCTCGTGTTAGATTCCTCTCTTGGGAGGTAATACCTTTGGTTCCTGAAACATTTCGTCATATTGGTTAACTACGTCAACCAATTCAGATTTACAATTTGAATCACAATCTTTAAAAGATTCATTATCAACATCATTTTTGGGTTTGATCACGAGAAGCACAAAATTCTTGCTCGAATTCACTAGTCTTTTCATCTGCCCTTCATTAACAAGTGAATTTTTTTTTTTTTTTTTCTTGTTGTGAGCTCTCACAATATATTCTACTCCATTTTTGAATAAATGATATTTATTTTCATGTCGTTGGAAAATAGTTTCTCTGTCATAAAGGTACAGTCTGCCCAAAACCATGCCACAAATATCTAATGGCACAATGTTAAGCTCCACTTCATCTATGAAATTTGCAGCAATAGTGAATCTCGGTTTACACTTTGTAGTAACCTGCAATTGCATATTGTAACATACCCATCCAAAAGGATATATTTATGGTGTGGAACAGTTTCTAGATTCAAACTCTTGACAATGTTTTGAGAGATAAGAATGGCTTGAGAGCCGCTATCGAACAATGTATCAATCTGTTATGTTTTGAGATCACCCTTATGTGAAACAAATTTATTCTCCTCTTTTCATTTGGAGTTTCATTTTGCGAGTCTGAAGAACTAGTGTTGGAAATGGATTCCTTTCCTTTTAACCCCATGGATGTGATTTTAGTTTCATCAATTGAATTGGATCCCAAATCCTGTTAATGGTTGCAGTTATCTTCTGTTTTCCCTTGTTGTTGTTTCTTTTTGGTTTCATTTCGGGATGAAGCTTCCAACAATGAGCTTCATCTTGACCCTCTCTGGAATAATGTTTGCATGTAATTTTCTCTTCTTATATTTTGATAGACACATTTTTATTTTCCTTCCCTTTGAAAGCCTTTTCTTTTCCTTTACTCTTAAATGGATTTTTACTACCTTCTTCTGGGGTGTTCTTCCCTCTTGCCTCAAAATGAGTGGCTCGCACACACACATCATCTAGATTATTGGGATTAAATATTAAGATAGTATGCCTAAGGTAACTGTGTAAACCCCTTATGTACTATATCAAAGTGTCATGTGATTGCAAATCTACACCTAACATCAGAGACCTTTTTTTGAATTCTTGGGTGTAATATTGCACATTTTGACCTTTAAGTTGTCTAAAGTTCTACCAATTCATGATGGATTTTTTCATATAAGCTAGAGGGTAGAATTTTCTTTTAATTGCAGTAATGAACTCATTCCAAGAAATTGAGATCTTACCATTTTTTTTAATCTCCTCTTGGGTGTTTGATTCCCACCATACTAGTGTTGCACCCTCCATTCTCAAGGAAGCTAACTAAATCTTATGTCATCCTCTTGAAGGTTTTGAATCCTGTAATAGATATCCAAATGAAGAATCCAATTATCAAGCTTCTCTACATTCACTTCACCATTATACATGGGCAACTCAAATTTAACATCAAGTTTTAAAAAGGGTGATTTACCAGTTCCTTTTGAAGAATGATGATGTGTATGAGTAAGGGTTGTATTAGTGGAAGAGTATGAAGATGCTTTTGAAGAAGAAGATGAAGAAGATGGTGGATAGGGTGGAGGTTTGTCTCCATTCCCATTACCTCCTTTTCCATTACCTCCTCCTGAAGAGCCTTCTCCTTTGGGAGGTTTGGAACTTTCTCCTTGCAATCTGCTATTCCTCTCTTCATAGAGGACATTCACCATCTCTGTCATATCAAAGAAAGCCTTTTGTGAAGGTTTTCTCATCTTCTGTCATGTTTGTAGTTTGTCCTTCATGAGACATGATCTCTAGAGTCTCAACTGCAACTTGAGGCTGAAATGGTGTTGGTGATTGTGGCAACCTTTCTCTTCTTCCCCTTGGCCCAACTTTAGGGTTTCCAACTAGCTTTCCTTCAGCTCTTTTGAGTTTTAACCTTGTAAGCATGACATAAACTTGCAAACAATTAAATCCTTCTTTCACAAATCAAACCTAGTGCTCTAATACCAAATTGATCTGATTTAGAATATTAGTTTGCAATGTTAAGATCTTCCTCAGATTATAAATAAAATGCTTTCATTGTGCTTAAGGATTCATCAATTTTTGCAAGTGAAATGAAGAGTTTTTATGTTAATTTTATGAGCAATTTAACATAAATAAAAAAATGAACAACAATATAAACATGTACAAAACATCATCAAAAACACATTACAACAAACACATGATAAAGGAGTTCACCCCTCTTGGGCTACGTCTCCTTGGTCTGACTTCCAATGGCTTGGGCCTCTCTATTATGCTCAAAAGTGTAAAAATATGTGTTTACAATGCTCAAATGCTTCCTAAACCTACTCCCCTCAGTCCAAAATATTAAAAAATGGTTATCTAGCCTCTTTTGCATCCAATTTGGTGGAAGCCTGAAGAATTTATGACTTCTCCTAGTTTTCCCACTATTCATTCTGCAAATTGCTTCAAATTCGACAGGAACCCACAATTTCTCTCCAAAAGTCCATTAACCGAGTGAGAATTTTGTCATGCATTGGGCCATACTTCGTCAGCACTAGCTGTCTTATCGCAAGTCACAATCGGGGGAGTCCTCCGGGCTTATGATTTATGAGCAAGGTGGGTGATGTGCAATTGCGATATAGGCGGACTTGACGGGACATTAAACTGTAGCCTATAAGCCTATCACATCTGGGATATCACAATTGACAGAAAACTAGGGTCTTTGGATATGCGAACTTTGCAGCGTGTTGCAAAATCAGATTGCCGCCTTGATCTTGTCGGGGGCTAATTCTATAACATCTCCCTTCATAATGTGCAATTTGCAGAATACGTGGACCAATGGCGGCGTGCCACTTGGAACCTCCCGGTTTGATGATGGAACCTACCACATCATCCAATCCTACCATGTAGGCAAGTCAAACCTAAACTTTGACTTGATATAACTTCCGCATATGAGCTCGGATTTGAGTGTTGTTCACAGCGTTGGAATTAAAATAATGAGCTCTTCGATCTGTAGTTTAGTTTAACAAGATTCTGACACTTCGATTTTTGAGCCTAATTTTGAGCACCTGATCACAAGGACTGGCTCATCTAAGTGAAGTTGATCTAACTTGACATGTTATTTGAGCGCTTGGTAAACATGGCTATGACTTGGAGGATATCTTTAGTATTCGATTGGGCTTCCGAAGATCTTCTTTTACTTGGTTGTTTATTCTTGGTCACTTCCATCTGTTGATCTAGAACCATGTCGGAGTGGGCCTAAGGGGCAGAACTTGAGGTATGTAAGGGTGTTCTGCTTTCCAACTGGGGTGATTCTGCAAGAGTTGCAAATCAGTTAGATTGAAGGTTGGGTGTAGGGTTTTGAGGGGTGGGTGAGAGTGCTTTGCCAGCATCGGTTGGGATTCAGAGGGGTGGCTAGAAGAAGCATGCATTGGCTTTGTCTATTCTGAGGGGGGATGGACCTTTGGTGTCGGGGAGGATAGTGATGGAATTCCTAGAATGCATTTGAATTAAGGTTAGGGGTCTTTGATTGGGACTATTGTGGACAATCCTGGAAGAGATGAGCATGTTCATGACAAAGACAACATTTGAATGACACATGCTCATAGTCCAAGGGTTGGGACCATACCTCGTCCTAGTATTCTATTTCGATAAATTTAGGGAGGGGCTGAAAGATGTTCATGTGTACACATATTTGAGCATATAAAGAGAACTTCTTGTTTTTAGTAATTTCATAAACTTGAACAAAATTTCCATTGGAATTACCTATAAGCTCCAAAATGTCCATCTCCCAGAAGTCTAGAGGAAGAAAGTATAAGCACACCTAAACGGAAGCAGCTAGGAATAACTGCTTCTATGGGTTGTAGCAGGGCTCCCAGTGCCTCATGAATAGATCGACATTACTCATGAAGTAGGGGATGCTATTTAGGATGTTCTTTCAATGTTCAAAGTCTTCAAATATTACTATGAATAATCCCTTTTCTTGTAGGGGAAGATCAAAGGGGGCTTTTGAATGCCATTTTAACTGCATCGAACGAAGAATATATGTTTCTCGTAGCCAGATTCCCATGAATTTACATATGATGGCATGGTCGTACATAAACTGGCAGGATTGTTCCAATCTGTTTTGGGGAATCACCACCTTTAGGTTATGGCTGCTTTTGGTAGGCATTGACCCTTCTCATGCTTGCCATTGCGCCCCTAGGGCTGGGGACTCCGGCTGCCCATTTTTCCTTGTTCTCGAATATGTTGATGGTGGCTGAGTTCTCGTAGTTCCAATGAGAATAGATTTGAAGGAGGGGGTTGAGCCCTCTCCCCCTGGCGGCATCATCCGAGTGGCAGGTAGGACAGGGGAGCTAAAGATGGCAATTTGGCACAATAGGACAGTGGTATAGAGAGGTTAGAAGAGAAATCGAGGCTACATAAACCCTAGCATCAAGAGGATTCTCCCAATTGCTGAGATCGTGCCCACAAAAATTATACAACTATAGGGGTACATATTTTTT
>APFE030951959.1:4626-42308 GCA_000404065.3 Pinus taeda | reverse complement strand
TAAATCTCAACCACTGATTTTTGGCTACTATTAAATTATTCTAAAATAAAAGTTACATCTTTACTATCCACATAATTATTATTGATAACTAAAATAAAATTCTAGGAGGTGTATTAAAAAATAGACACATCTATCCATGTAATTAAAATAAATACTAGCTAACCATGTAAATTAAATGGCACTAATAGGCATCAATGTATAATAAGCATAAAAACACTTAATTCATTATGCATTTCAGGTTGGTAAAATTTAACTAAATTATAACCTTTTAGAAGACTTTTGTGATTTATTTATGTCCTCGTCATTAAAATTGTTATGTGATTTTTCTAGAAAATATTCTCTATAATTATAAGTTATTAATAGAAAAAAAATAATATATAAGTTAAATATATCATAAAACAATTTGAAACAAAAATATTAATCAAGATATTTACTCCCTTTTACCATAGAGATTATTAATTGAAGTAAGCTTTGTCAATATCAATACCATGACTTATAATACTACAGTCCAACTAACCATCTCTATAATGGCACTTGTTTATATAATGATAAAATAATTAATTAAAAATAAAAAAAAAATATATTACATTGGAGATAAAGCTCAACCTTTAATTTGTGAATATTATTATAAATATAAAATATTCTAATGAAATAAATCTGATAATTAATTAATATTAAATGATAATAAATTAAAATTTGAAATCCTTTAAAATAAATATATAACTTTAACTGTAAAGTAATGGAATTTCTTTTTTTTAAATTAAAATAAATATTAAAAATTAGAAACCCAAAAAACAAAAATAGCTTAAAATAAATATTGACATAAAAATATAAAGATTAGAAACCCAAAAAACAAAAATAGCTGAAGAGATTCAATAGCTGGCTTTGACATCTCTTTGGAGGTGTCCCTTAAAATTTGACCTGGTCCACTAATTGCTGCAATTCTCTGCAACACAACCAGGGAATAATGGAGTTGGGTAAAATTGAAGTTGAAATGTTCATTGCATCAAGATTTGGGCTACCTCACAACCTTCGTCATCATATGCTTAAACTCGTCAAAGTCCACGAGCCCGTCGGAATTCTTATCCAGATTACAGATCATCCGTTCTACATCGTCCCCATCGGCTAATCCCAGCTTGGTGAGTACGCTCTTCAACTCCGCCGCTGAGATAAAACCGTCGCCATTCTGGTCGAACACCCCGAACACCTCCTTCAATTCCTCTTCCTGCTCTTCCCCGCTCATGCCCTCTTCCTCTGGGGCGGACAGCTGGTGCCCCAACGACCGGTCCAGGGCAGCAAACCCGTCGAAATCCAGCCCGCCGGTGTGGTCCTCCGTGAAGCCGCAGATCGTCGGTTCCAGATCGGGCAGCGGTATGGACAAGCCGAGCCTCTCCAGGGCATAGCCCAGCTCATCGACGGAGATCTGCCCGTCGCCGTTACCGTCGAAGGCGTCGAAGATTCTCCTCAGCCTCACGCTGTTCAGGCTCCGGTTCCGCAGCCTGAATGACCGAGATGGGCGGTTCGTCTTCTTATCCGTTGACGCGTATGCAGCCGAGGGGGCCATCTTGTGCTTAATATCTAATGGCCGTGAAAGGAACGGAACCTACAGGGGCCTGTAAGACCGCAGCTGCCGATAGGATATATACACAACGATAAGAATACACACAAATAGCAAGAGCAAAGCAGAAGAAAATGGGATCCAAAGTAATTCGTGAAAAAAGACTCAATCTCCAGGGACCTACCTGTAAAGCAGCAACTGCTGATAAGATATATACACAACGATGATATATACACACAAATAGAAAGCTAAAAGCAGAAGAAAATGCGATTCAAACGCAGAAATGCCTGGTTTGGTCTTTGTAATGTATGATCCGGTTCTTTCTGTAATTGCGGATCCTTCACGGAAAAATTTGTAGGGTTAAAAACGGATCGGTAATAGGCATGTGAAGGATCTATATATGCTTTTGTGAGGATTAGGGTTCTTTTATAGAGGATTTGTTATGAGTTCTTAGGAGGGTTCTCAATAAGTGCTCAGATGGTGTTTTTAAGGGTCAAAGCCGCCGAAACCTCTTCCCTCGAAGGTCATGTTTTTAAGGGTCAAAGCCGCCGAAACCTCTTCCCTCGAAGGTCATTGCAGATTTCGTGGAAGGCAATGCCTGGATCCAGACGTCGCAGAAATTTCGTAGCGTTGCATAAAGGTTTTATGAAAACTTTCCTTTTTGGGAGAACTTTCGCGCATTGAATCTGGTCGAAATTTGGGGCATACATTAGCATTTTATGGGTCAAAGTTGAGATTGAACAAGCCCTGTGTTATTTTTTTATCTTTGACTTCGCATTACATTGAGATTGAACCAATGTAACCAGCCTGTGTTATTTTTGTTGTTTGAGATAGCTGTAAAGGGAATAGTTAAAACTACTTTGCCTTTATAAAATCAAATTTTATTTTAAAATTATTATTTTATAATTTCTCATATTTTATAACTTTTCACATTTGATTTTTGTTTTTTTTAATGGTGCACGATTTATTAAAAGAAGCATGTGCAGATCTACGTTTTTTAGGAAATTATCTTACATAATTCCTTATTTAGGTGTAACATTTTCATTTTGATTTTTCAAACTTAATTGTAATTTATTATGTTAGCACTTTTTGTTATGGCATGCATGTTTTGTGATTATGATAGGATAAATCACATACAATTTATATATTTTATTTTTAACTAATGAAAATCGATAATAGTAATATAAGTATCTATATTTTATTTCTAATTAATGAAAATTGATAATAGTAATATAAGTATTTATATGGACCATATATCACGAGTAGATATTGATGAAGGGATTCTTGAGGCAATCTTCTATCACCTGTGTAAAAGTTATGTTGTTGATTTTGAATCTGAATATAATTCTCTATTTTTCTCTCTTGCAAAACACCATGAAATGGGAAAGCCTAGTAGTTGAGAGGCCAGCTTCCCAAAATTATAGAAGCATGTGGTGGTCGTTGAGAAGTCCATGGATATGAATTGCATGGGATGGGTGAGAGTACATAGTCTTGAAATTCGTATATGACCAAAGACTACCTTGGATAAGATGGAAAAAGATAAATCCACGAGAAGTAGAAAGTAGAAGCACATGAGGGGAATAAAAGAATGTTCCATCATGTAGAGGAAAGCCATGTTCAAATTGGTGTTTTCCCTAAGAAAACTAAGTAAGAAAAACCTAGTTGGTTTCCTAGAATTGAGCAGGGAAGCTTTGGATCATTGTTGAGTCTAAGAGAGTTGTGATTGTTGCATTGTTGGACACACAATATGGGTAGCACGAGGAAAGGAAATTACTAAGAGATTGTGGAGTAGTGAAGGAACCCCTTAGGTTCCATGCATGGTAGCAGAGGAGTGCCTATAAGTCATGGAGGCCCTACATTCACTCGAGAAGAGGTGTCCCTATTGGTGTTTGATTTGTGAGGGAGATTTTATCTTTGTCCATAAAATCCTAAGTGATTGTGAAGTTTCCCCTTAGAAGTACCATGGCCTAGCTATGAGGTGACCAACTATAGAAAGTGCAAATGAAACTAAGTCTATGATTGGGTGGAAAAGAGCTCTACTCCATTCAATCATTGGCATCTATCATTCAAATAAGTGTTCTTGCTTGATTCCTTGAATTTCATGCAATATATTTTATTTGTTACTTATGTCTTTATTTGAGAAATGGACTTCGTTATGTTAATTAGAAGGAATTTTAGATTCTAAGCAATTGCAATTCCATGTTGATAGATGCCTAGTAAATGACAAGGACCTTCTGTGAGTACTTTTCATGAATAATTGGTCTTGGAGACAAAAATATAGTTTACCTTGTGAAGTATGAGGAAATGGACTAACATGTGAGAAATTGAATGTTGAGTACTATAACAAAATATTGAGACACCCATCATATGGGTTTGTTTTCCTTCACTTCATTACCCAACAAGCCCTTATTTTATCACCTCTAAATTGGACTACATGATGATAACTCCCTGCAAATTTTTTTGTATGCATTTCAAAGATACCAATAATTTTAATATAACATTGTATATCTTGAATTGATGGATGTGCTAGGTGGAAATGACTATGATTTTTAGCATGAATGTTGCATTTTTTGTTAAAGACTAATTAAGTTGATTGGTTTTCTCAAAACATCTATGTAGGTTAAAAAAAATCACTTAAGGATATAAAATTATTCCATAAATCTGAGATTGACTTCTTGAATGCGAGGTTCATAAGGGGATTAAGGTGAAAATTTTTTGTTGATTAGAGGCAGGAGTTCATAGTATGATGACCTATTTGTATCATGGATCCAAAGCTCTGCGGTAAATTGGATAGTTACATTTGTGAACTATTTGTAATGACCTTTTATATTTGTGAACTAGGGTGTATCTAGATTTGATAAATTGCATGCTACATAAATTTTCCCATGGATCTATTCTTTCTTATTTGAAGTTATAAAAACTTTGAAACATTGAATTTGTGTCTTGCGGGATCTTTGTGTTTTAAAAATTGCATAGGTTCTTTTACGGACATAGCCTCGAATTCAATCTACTTTTAAAAATGTTCTTGGGTTTAAGATCCAACATAGATTTAGTTCAATGTGTTAGATATTCTACACTAGATGCTAGTTCAAACTCCTTCCTAATGGCATGTCAATAGACCTATTATATGCATTGGACACCTGAAGACTATGGTACATGAAGAGCCATCCATCCATAACCACCTTTCTGTTGAGATCTGGAGCATGTGCTTTGAAGATTAAAGAGTGGCATCGGTCCAAACACTGGTAAGTGTTATACAACATTTGACTTGTGAGGGAGATTTTATCTTTGTCCATGAAAGGAAATAACTAAGGGATTATGGAGCAGTGAAGGAACCCCTTAGGTTCCATGCATACTAGCAGAGGAGTGCCTATAAGTCATGGAGGTCCTACATTCACTCAAGAAGAGGTGTCCCTATTGGTCTTTGACTTGTGAGGGAGATTTTATCTTTGTCCATAAAATCCTAAGTGATTGTGAAGTTTCCCCTTAGAGGTACCATGGCCTAGCTAGGGGGTGGCCAATTATAGAAAGTGCAAGTGCAACTAAGTCTATGATTGGGTGGAAAAGAGCTCTACTCCATTCAATCATTCGAATCTCCAATTAAAATAAGTGTTCATGCTTGATTCATTGAATTTCATGCAATATATTTTATTTGTTACTTATGTCTTTATTTGAGAAATGGACTTTGTTATGTTAATTACATATATGAAGGAATTTTAGATGTAAGCAACTGCAATTCCATGTTGATCGATGCCTAGTAAATGACAAGGACCTTTTGTGAGTACTTTACATGAATAATTGGTCTTGGAGACAAAAATATAGTTTACCTTGTGAATTATGAGGAAACAAACTAACATGTGAGAAATTGAATGTTGAGTACTATAATGAAATATTGAGACACCCATCATATGGGTTAGTTGTCCTTCGCTTCATTACCCAACAACCCTTATTTTCTCACCTATAAATTGGACTGCATGATGATAACTCCTTGTAGATTTTTATGTATGCATTTCAAAGATACCAATAAATTTATTATAACATTATATATCTTGAATTGATGGATGTGCTAGGTGGAAATGTCTATGAGTTTTAGCATGAACATTGCACGTTTTGTTAAAGACTAATGAAGTTGATTAGTTTTTTCAGAAAATCTATGTAGCTTAAAAAAATAATCGCTTAAGGATATAAAATTATTCCATAAATCTGAGATCGACTACTTGAATGTGAGGTTCATAAGGGGATCAAGGTGAAAGTTATTTGTTTATTAGAGGTAGGAGTTCACAGTATGATGACCTATTTGTATCATGGATCCAAATCTCTTTAGTAAATTGAATAGTTACATTTGTGAACTATTTGCGATGATCTTTTATGTGAACTAGGGTGTATCTAGATTTGATGAATTCCATGCTACATAAATTTTCCCATGGATCTATTCTCACATATTTGAAGCTATAAAAACTTCGAAAAATTGAATTTGTGTCTTGCGGGATCTTTGTGTTTTAAAAATTGCATAGGTTCTTTTACGAATATAGCCTTAAAGTCAATATACTTTCAAGAATCTTCTTGGGTTTAAGATCCAACATATATTTAGTTCAATGTGTTAGATATCCTACACTAGATCCTAGTTCAAACTCCTTCCTAGTGGTGTGTCAATAGACCTACTCTATGCATTGGACACCTAAAGACAATGGTACATGAAGAGCCATCCATCTATAACTATTTTTTTGTTGAGCTCTAAAGCACGTGCTTTGAAGATCAAAGAGTGGCATCAACCCAAACACTGGAAAGCAACATTTGACTTGGTCTCCAACCATCATTTTATTTGAGAGTTGAAGCACAGTGAGTTGTTTGAAAATTAAAATGATTAATGTGTAGAATCAACTATTGTGGAATATGTTGTTACAAAATTGCATTAGAGGATAAATTCAGCCTAAAAGTGCTCTCCTAAGCAAAAATTATAAACTAATAGTTAAAATAAGAAAATAAGAGTTATGAATTTTGGGGGGAAAAGAAGAAAACTACTTTTTAAATTGTATTCTGGCTTATTTTCTTATAGGTTTACTCAAATTTCAAGTGTAGAAATTCATTGGATGCAAAATTAAATTCCACATCCAACGAGTACCCATTATGCATACTTTTGAGAAGACGCGCATTGATAAAAATTGAAGATACATTAAAAAAGTATGCTGACCATGTTTTTTTAATGTATCTTCAATGAAAATGCTCTCGGAAGGTTTCAGACCCTGTTTCACCAAACTAGGTCCCACAAGAAAAAACGGTCTTATGAGTTGTTTCCTCCACTGTTTCCACTCCAAATACATCAAGATGGATGAAAAACAATATAATGATCCAATTCAGATCATTTTTCTTCCATGGCATTATTTTTTTAAGTGTTTTTCAAGTTTGCATTTTTTTGTTTTTCTTTTCAATTTCTTTTGTCGTGAGATATTTGTTCTTTTGCATAATTTAAAAAAATGTCGATATTTTAAAATTTCAATCTTCTATATATTTATATATCATTAATTAATATTTCAATGCACATCAAATAATTGTCACTAAAAAATAATAATTATTAATAGTTGACATACAAATACACATTTTGAATATAGATATAACAAAAAGATACACATTTTGAGACTTTTTTTTGCTAAAAGTGACATGTCAAATAAACAATTTTTATAGGAAAAAAATAACAAAAGCTGTTTTAAAACTAACAATTTTTATGAATTTGATGCCAAATAATAATAATAACCACAGTGTTTTTCAAAAAATAATGATTCACTTAAAAATTAGAGTGAAAATCACATAATACAAATACTAAGCATATAATAACAATAACTGAATACTTATTCTTCTCATAACATCTCAAAGACTAAACATTACAAGTATAAATAATTAATAATTAAAAAAAATGAGCTCCATTTGTAAGCATAACTTAAATTTAATCAATAATATCATATAATCCATGCTCTTTATCTTCTAGAGTTTTGTTATTGTCTTCTTCCATAATATTTTTTTCTTTAGTTTGTTCATTTTCCTCTTCTAATGGATCTTAGAGGTCTATGAATCTTCCAAAGTATGTCTTTCCAATCATTCCATCTGATGGTGGTTGAGGTTACTTTGACTTTTTTGCCACACGTGATCCATTAAAATCCCCTTTCCTCAAATCAACTTTTTGCATTGCATCTGGAAGAAATTGAGGAGCATTAATTCTTTGTTGAATAAATTTGCATTGTATTGAGTCTTTTTCAATGACAATGCAATTTATTCCTTTTTGTAGGCAACATGCTAGTGTTGTACCTAATCATCAAGTACAAAAGAAATAATTAAGTAAATTAGTTTAAACACATAAAAATTTAAAAAAAATATTGAAATTTAATTTTATATAATAAAACTTACCTGAGCCTGAGAATAAATCCAAAACCCATTCTCCTTCATTTGAACATAAATCTATAAGATAGTTAATCAATGACTGTGGTTTTTGATAAATGTTAACTATCTCTCATTTTTCTTCTTTGTCTTTATATGTTAGTTTTTTTACAACAACATGATGAACCAATACTTGGTTATGAATCTTTCCATCTACCTGATTCAAAAGCATAAGCTTATAGCTATCATCTTTTGTGCAACGTTCAACATGAATGAACTCACAATCACTTATAATTGCTTGATCTCCATAACCATTAAGATTTGAATTTTGTCTGTAACATGAAATAGTAAAAGTTCAATTAACTTGCACATAAATGATTCTTTAACATAAATCAAATATACAATTTCAATGTCTTACCATGTAAGTTGCATCCTTGAGTTTGTTTTTCCCTTGAAGCTTGTTAATAACATTGCAAATTGTGTGTCTGAATGGAATGTTATAAATCTCCAAAATGGTGATGTTGTGACTTCTAGAAATCCTGTAACCAATTTACTAAAATATTGATAAGTATAAGGGTTACTATCATATTCAATGTTTGGAATATTGAAACCATGAGGAATATCTGAAATAACTAGTGAATAATCCCTTTTAGGTATGAGTTTTGCAATGTCTTCACAATCACCTTGTATTATTTGATATTGGATAGTTTGGAGCCCATCCCAAATGAAATGAGTTTAAGACTAGGGTCAAGTTCAACATTACTAAGACGCTTCTTTCTGATCCTTTCCATCTTAATATTTTCAATAAAGCTTCTGAAACTATTCGGTGATCCATTTGCATCCTTCTTCATATTCAATGAAATAAACAAATATATGTATAAGTTATAAAATAAAAATAGTATACATATGAATAAAAATGAATGTATAAACCAACATACCTTTTTAAATTCAAAATAAAAATATTTTAATGTTGAAGTGGAACTTGAATGTGAGTAGTTGTGTACAACATCATCCCAACTATTTTCATTCAGCAATTTAACCATTTGTTCTTGTGTTCTAATATAAACCTTGTGACTGAATAAATAAAATAAAAAATGTTAATATAATGATATCTATAACAAATACAACCGACAACAATATGTTATATTTAAAATAAAATTATAATCCATAAATAAGTAAAATAATTCAACAATTTTACTTTTTAAATTCCTCATGCGTTTCGTCCAATGATAATTCACCTTACTTCACACGAGATAATATTTTTTTGACAAGCTTTTCATCCTTCACTCCTTGCATTACTCTCCAAGGTATGATAGTCAAATTTGGAAGGAGCTTCATTTCAGGACCTGATTTACTGCTGATATATAATAATGGTTTAGATTTTTTGACCTTCTAGTTTTTTATGCCAATGTTCTCCCACATGTCGAAAATATCACTAATCAATTCTCATGTCTCTTCAGTTCTAAATTCCAATTGGAAAATGTTATCGATATTTCATAATTTACTTTGCCACCTTTTGAATTGATTATTTCCTCAATTTGATAACCTATTTCCATACAACATTCCTTTTGAAAGGCGAGACTAACCTCTATCTTATACCCACAACATTTTTCTTCAAATTCATTATGAATAAATCTAACCCTTTGTATGAAAGTCGTAGACATCCTATATTCATTATCTATATTATGATCCCATGCCAATAACTTTTCTTCTGTATTTGTTAAGCTAGCATAAATGATACATTTCATTGTTTCAAAACATGGGTTATTGGGATATTCCTCCATCAATTATCTTTTAGCTTCTACAAAACAATTCCCCTCAAGTACATAATCTTTGTATTCAAAAAATCTTGACTTAACAAATGTCTCTTTGTTGGGAACTTGAATTGGATCAACAAGAAGCACATAATCAACCACATGTGTATATGGATTGTATTTGATCAATGTCTCCAAGTTGTGAACATGCAAGTGGTGTGGATTCCTAATTTGATATTTAGATTGTCTTTCATTTGGATTATAGATTTGGATTACATTAATTTGAAATGTATGACTGCCCTCAATTAAATTTGTCTTCATCAACTGAGGTTGAATGACATTTTGTTTTGTTTTAATAATTCCATCATCTAAATTGACTCTTGGTGTAATGATTTCCATGCTTCCTTTTGATTTTTCACTAGGATCTTCACTTTTGCCCATGATTTTTTCAGAATGGCCAACTTTTAATTTCTTCCTCCTATCGATTATCATATTTTCTTCTACATAAGAAATCTCCTCATCATCAACTAGAAGAGAGACATTCCTAGGCATTTTTGTTTTCATCTTTTACTGATCTTCTTCTTTCTAACATCAGTTCTAATCTCATTCTCAGTAATGAAAACATATTCTTCAGCTTCAACTTTGTCATCTTCAAAAGTAGCATGTCTAGATTTACTAGATTGATCCACTATAGGCATTTGTTGTTGATCCCTTGTATGTAGTCTTATAGCATCATGAAGTAATTATTTTTTCTTGTTTCTCATATCTTCTACTAACTCTGAGTGGAAATTGCAGACAACATTCATAATATCTCACTCTATATAATAAAGTCCCCCCAACATAATTGAAAGAGTTATCCTCAACAAAATTCTGTCAAACAAAATATAATATGTCAATAATAAGTAAGTTATAAAAAATATAATGATACAGTTACAATCAATGCAAAACACATAAATATAAATAAGAATACTTACAATTTTTTGTGCATTGTCATTTATGATTTGTTTATATATCTTTGTAGAATCTTTCATCGTGTCATACATCTACAATCAAAACTGATATCTAATGTTCTCAAGTGACATGGGCAGTTTTGTAAGTACATATGTCTAGTACTCTTCCCAACACCTCATAACTTCGACCATCGTAAATTAGACTAGCATATAGATATATTTGCATATCTTCATCGCCTTCTTTATCTTTCACATACCATGCAAATTTTGTACACTTCACTTCTTGTGATTTCTTCCAGTATGAAATCAACTTGTTTTCCTTTGAGGAGCCACTTTCTATATTTTAACCAATTAGCTCAGATCAGGTACATTTTGCAGTATTTTTTTAGGATTCACCTGCAATTTTAGATGATGTAATTGTTGTCTTTGGTCTAACAGATTCACAAAAACCTTCCTTGCTGTCATTTTCCTACAATATATATATCTATATATATATATATAATATATTATAATATATATATATATATATATATATATATATATAGTAGATATATAATATATATATATATAATATATATATATATACACACACACACACCACACACACACACATTACAAAAAAACCAATATCTTAAGTAAACAAACAAAACATAAATAAAATAAAAACTAAAAAACACTAGAAACATGAACATCAGCCCCCATGTCAGGTGGGATGTTAGGTTCATCAAAGATACCAAAAAAAACCTCATTCCTTAAAAAAGAAATTATTTTTTCTTACATTTACCCCATGGCAAGGAGGCGATCGATTCTAAGAATCACCCTCCTGCTTGCGAGAGGGTTGTTGTTCTACCGACGTGCACCTTAGGCCTTGGGGTATGCTTGCCAGTAGTACAATGACCCCCTGCCTGCCATAGGGCCGTTGTTCATGGGGTAGGTGCACCTGACTGTGGGCGTGCCCACCTGGGACACAATGGCCCCTTGGTAGGCAGGGGGTCGATTCTCGACACAGTGGCCCCTTGGCAGGCAGTGGGTTGATTCTCAACACAGTGGCCCCTTGGCAGGCAGTGGGTAGATTCTCGACATAGTGGCCCCTTGCTTGCTAAGGGTCCATTATGCCTTAGGAGAGTGCGCCTAACAGTGGGAGTGCCCTCCCGTGGCATAGCAGTCCCCTACCTACAAGGGGGTCATTGTGCCACCAATGTGCATGCTCGGGCCTTGGGCATGCCTACCTGCAATGTTGTCAAAGGGTCGTTGTGGCATGGACATGCATGAGGTGGGTGTGCTCCACTATGGGTGTACCCGCCCATGGCACAATGAACCTTTCTGGTAGATTCACTCTCCCTTGGGCATGCGTGTCCATCCATGGCCATGCCCGCCCTTGCCACAATGACCCCCTTCCTCCCATGGGGCCACTATGTTACAGGCAGGCATGCCCAAGCCTCGGGCGTGCTCGCTCATAGCAAAATGACCCCCTGCCTACTAAGGGGTCATTGTGCTACCAGTGGGAACGCCTGGGCCTTGGGCATGCCCGCCCATGGCACAATGGTCCCCTGCCTACTAGGGAGCCGTTGTGGCCCCCTCCCTGCTAGGGGGGCATTGTGCTGCTAGCGGGAGCGCCCGGTCGTGGACATGCTTGCCCGTGACACACTAGCCCTGTTGCCGAGGCATGCTCGGAAGTGACACGACGACATTGCTAGGGGGTCATTATGGCCCCCTCCCTGCCAGGGGGTGTTGTGCCGCTAGCAGGTGTGCCAGGTCGTGGGCATACTTATCCGAGGCACAATGACCCTGCTGCCTAGGTGTGCTCACCGGTGGGATAATGACCCTACTAAAGTATCACTGTACCTCGGACATGCATGGGCATACATATTATCAA
Organism: Pinus taeda; assembly: GCA_000404065.3. Lineage (NCBI taxonomy): Eukaryota > Viridiplantae > Streptophyta > Pinopsida > Pinales > Pinaceae > Pinus > Pinus taeda. The sequence goes on along the minus strand of APFE030951959.1, from coordinate 29,801 downwards.
TGGGGTGAGGTGAGCTTGGCCCATTTGAATTTTTTTATATATTTTAATTTGAAAAAAAAATATATTTCGTTAAATAAAAGAAAAAAAAATTTAATGGAATGGATTTTTTGTCTGGTATCCTGAATGAACCTAACAACCCACCTGACACGTAACTAACTGTAAATCTATGGGGGTTTATGACCTCTATTTAGTGGGATTTGAACTTAAGTCCAACTTGTTTCAACAACTTCCTAAATTCTAAATTAATGAATTAAGCTGCCCCCCCAAGACAATGATCTAGGTGGATATTGGTGGCCACCCACCAATGCCACTTTGACCCCCATCAATTTTATTTTATTTTATTTTCATTTTTATTTATTTATTTTTATTTTATTTTTAATTATTTGTTTTATTATTATTATTTATTTATTTATTATTTTATTTAATTTATTTATTTATTAATTTATTTATTTATTTATTATTTTATTTTTATTAATTTTATTTTTATTCTAATTTTATTTATTTTTTATTTTTAATTTTTTAAATTTTTAATTTTTAAATTTTTTAATTTTTCTTTCTTTCTTTATTTATTTTATTTATTTTATTTATTTTATTTTATTTTTTTTTAGTTTTTCAGTTTCCTTATTTATAGCACAATTTACTATTTTTGGGTGTTTTTCGGGTCTTGGACTTCGGGAGCCATTTTGAGGCCTTAAATGATGTTTTTTTGTGGGAAAATTTGGGCAACACGACTATTTGATTGTTGTTGGCCATTCAAAAGTTGTATTCCTCAGATAGATCTTTTTAGCGAGGTATTGTGCATGTCAAATAGAGATCGTATGCCAAAGTTATGACCCTAGAAAGTTGATGTACCAATTTACCCAAAACGGGGCCCATAGTTTGGTGCTTCATCTCCTAGGTGTTAGGATATTCTGACACATAGGAAATAATTAAGTATAACTTGGTCTAGTGTAGAGTTAGGTAAAGTGTGTTTCTTTACTATTTACTTTTGTAACTTACAATGGGATGGTCACGATATGTAGTGATTCGACGGTTCATTCTCTCCTCGGTATTACTGACACTTGATCCGTGGCTTAGCTCCCGATTGGTCCATGATCTCTATTTAATGAGCATGGAGGGTCATTTTTAGGGTAACCGTTCATGAGAGAAGCTTATGTAATTTTTCATTATTTTATTAATAAATTGTTTGAAGTGGCTGCGTTGGCTCAAGCCGTGGACTGTTTCCCTCTTTGAGGATTTTAACCACGTCAACAATACTAGTGTATTTATTTGTGATCTGTTTGTGAGTGATGTCCTTTTGTGTTCTGTCTGAGGAACTTACCTTGTAAATTACTACATGGTATCAGAGCTATTTGAGGGCTGCATCTGTTGGTGATCCAAATCTGAAGCCGGTAGAACTACATTGGACTGCCATTTCCTAGATCTACTATTATTGACTGCTTTTGGGCTGAGAGGAATGCTCTATTGTGTTAGGAGCATCTGTTCCAGTGAGGAGCCCCTTTCATTTGAGGCGAAAAGGTTTTCGGTAGCCCCAACTACGTCATGTTTAAGATATGGAGGTATAAAATGTTTATTTGTAGTTTTTATTTATTTTCTCTCAGTTTTTTTGGTTCATTTAGTTCTTTGTTTTTTTATTACTGGATCTATAACATTCATTTCTACGTAGGCTCTTTGCCACGCGACTTTGTGTGATTTGGGCAAATTAGAAACAGAAATGAATGATTTTTTTTCTCATGTGTATGCTCTTTTCTGCCATGCCTTAGTGTGATCTTAGAAAATCAGAAACATTGAGGAAACTATTTAGTTTCCAGCTAAAGCTAACTTCAAGCCGTAAGGTTTGTTTTTTTTGTGTGTCCGTGTTGGGTTTTGTGTTTTTTGTTTTGTAGGAAAAATAATAGCTTTCTCAAGTAAGCACACACTCCAAAGGTAAGTGACTAAAAAAAAAAAACCTTCCTCTTTTCCAAAAATTACTGACCTTTTAATCTAGCTCACTTGGTCCAAAGCTACTTTATGAGAATAGAGGTCTTGAGTTCAAGTTTTTCTTTTTGTTGAGATAATTAGATTAAGTTTGGAAAGGGGGCAATTTTCTTTTAAATATAACATTATCATTCATTTCTGCACATTCTCGCACTTCGTCGGCATCTTCACAACTTTTCTTCAAAAAGCCATAACTTCTTCATTCGGAAGCTATTTTCAAAGCCAATTTTTTTGGATCAGCCTAATTTTTCAAGATATTTCCATTAGAACACATATTTTCAACATTTATAGCTTCAATTTCTATTAAAATGGAAATTCCATTCCAAGTTATTCTTGACAGCACCAACTACTTTCAGTGGTGGTCCTACATTATGGATTTACTTAGAAGTTAAGGTCTTTACAAAATAGCCTCAGGCTAAGAAACCAAACCAAAAGATGAAGATAAGGCAGCCAAATGGGAAAATAGGCAAGATCAAGCATGTGGGTTGATATGGATGTCTATTTCTCCACACCTTAGATTCCATATCGCAGAACTTGATACTCCTAATGAAGCAATGAAATAGAACACTAAAGTTTTTGGATTTAAAAATGAACTTAGAGCCCATCAACTTGAAAATGAGTTGCTTACATTGGACCCCAATAATTTTTCTTCCATTGAATACTTTTTGTCCAAGTTCAAGACCCTTAGACTTCTCTTGGAAGGTTCTAAGGTTAAGAAAGAAGATAATAACCTTATCTATTCCATTCTTACTAAGTTGGGACCAGCCTACTGTGTGTTTGTTTCCACCTTCCATTCTAAAAAAGAAGCTTTCATTTCTCAAGGACAAGACCACAAGTCCCCTTCCTTTGATGCCTTTGTGATTCTTTAATAAGAGAACAAGAGAAAATCTTACATCTTGGTCTTCTTAATCTTGGAAACTCTTTTAAGAAAGCCTTAGCTACCGAGGAACAACCAAATTCAAAGAATCCTAAGAATTCATATCCTAAAAATAATGGTCCTAAACCAAACAAGGGTCCTAAGCCATTTTAGTCTCAAAATGAAAAATCATTTCAATAAAATGAGAAGGCAAATAAAACAAAGGGAAGAAGACTGATAGACATTTCCACTTTTGTAATCAAGATGGCCACTTAGAATCCAAATGCTTTAAGAAGATGGAAGCCTTGGAAGTAGCAATGAAGAAGTGTAACATCCATTTGGAGCACTCAACAATTTCAACTTCATCTCCAGGAATATCACTTTCTGCATATGGTTGTCAAGCATCTCGATCTAGATATGCACTAAATGTATATTCTTCTTCTCATTCTCATAAAGTGGCTCATTGATTCTAGAGCTTCTTATCAGATGGCCAAAAACAAAGCCATGTTTTCTTCTTTAAATGATTGTAACACCAAAAATATATATGTTGGTGATGACAGGTCTCTTAGTGTTGTAGGGATTGTAACTATTTATATAGACAATGGTCAATTCAATGATGTATTATGTGTTCCAACCTTATCCTCCAACCTTCTATTTGTATATCAGATAACTCAATCAGGTGAAGGTAAAATCATTGAATTTTCACCTCATGATGTTGTAATTAAGGACCTAAGAGATCCTAGATAGATTTTAGCTACTGGCATTGTTGATGATTCTACAAGGTTGTGTAAGTTTAACAACTTTGGGTCATAAAATCTTCCCTCAGTATTTTTTGCTCATACTGATGAAGTGAGCAAACTTTGGCATGAACGATTTGGTCACTTAAACTATTGCTCCCTTCAGAACCTATGTAAAGAAAATATGGTGACAGGTCTTCCAATGGTATCTTGCAGAGATGGTGTTTGTTTTGGATGTTTACTCGGAAAACATCATGGGGAGAGTTTTGAAAAATGTGCCTCTTGGCACATCTCAATCCCTTGACAACTTGTGCATAGTGATTTATGTGGTCCACTTCCAGTTGTTTCATTCTTTGGCTACAAGTATTTCTTAACTTTCATTGATAATTTCTCTAGACACACTTGGGTATACTTCTTAAAACTCAAGAGTGAAGTATTTAACATGTTCTTGGCCTTTAAGGCCTTTGTTGAAAAACAATCTGGACATCAAATTCCTAAGCTAAGATCTGATAATAGCGGAGAATATGCTAACAACAAATTCATCAACTTTTGCACTGAGAATGGAATTCAAATGCAACATATTGTTCCATATACTCCACAACAAAATGGTGTTGCTAAAAGGAAGAATTGCACCTTAAAGGAAATGGCTAATTGTATGCTTCAACCTAAAGGACTTAGTCTTAATTTTTGGGCAGCAGAAGCAATTAACTGTGCAAATTACATAATAAATCACACTCCTACTAAGGTTTTAAAGAATATCACTCCAGAAGAAGCATGGATCTCAATTAAACCAGATGTAAGTCACTTTCATGTTTTTGGAAGTGAAGCATGGGCCCATATTTCAGATGAGAAACATAAAGCTTTAGAACCTAACAGTGAAAAATGTATTTTTGTTTGATATTCTAAAGATGTCAAAGGACACATAATTATTCCACTTAAGTCCAAAAATGTTATCATTAGAAGAGATGTAAAGTTTGCTAAAAATATACCAGCTTACGAGCCTAGTTTGGTAGATGTGCCACCTCTCTCTATCGCTTCTACTTTTGAAAATATTTCTTTTTCAGATGATGATAGCGAGGATGACAATCCTCCCCCACATTCTTAGGATCCCCCTTCAGCTAATCAGCTTCCAAAATGAGTTAGTGCTACTCGGGATGCAGCATGTGCTCTTGCTGGTGATCCTACTGATCAGCGACGTATGCATTCTCAGTTCGATAAAGCCTCTTCTTTACTAGCTCAAGCTTCAAATAATTATGATTTTGACACCTTTGCAGAAGCTTCAAGCCATCTAGATTGGGTCGTAGCTATGAATGAAGAATATCGTTCATTATTGGTAAATGATACATGGGATCTTGTTCCCCTTCCAAAGGGAGGAAAAATTGTTAGATGCAAATGGGTTTACAGAACCAAGTATGGACCAGATGGAAAAGTTGATAAACATAAAGCTCGTCTTGTTGCTAAGGGTTTTTCACAAGTTGAAGGCATTGAATATACTGAAACCTTCTCTCTTGTTGCCAAAATGAACTATATCTACCTTGTTCTTTCCCTTGTTGCCTCTTTCAAATGGGAAGTCCATCAGATGGATGTTCAATCTACCTTCTTGCATGGGGACATGCATGAAGAAATCCGTATGGAACAACCTACTGGCTTTATACAAATAGACTCCAGCCTTGTATGTTGGCTTAAGGAATCCCTTTATGGTCTCAAGCAAGCCCCTTGGGCTTGGTATGCAAAAATGGATAGCTTTCTTTTCGAAACTGGATTTTCTAGGTGTCATTCTGATAATACTTTCCACACCAAGAAAGTGGGCAAGTCCCTTATCATTCTTTTTATTTATGTTGATGGTATTATCCTTACTAGTAGTGATCCCAACCTTATAAACTATGTGAAGACCAACCTTAAAAAGAAGTCTGAAATGAAAGACTTAGGAGATGTGCATTATTTTCTTGGTCTTCAAGTCTTGCAATCCAAGGAAGGTATTTCCCTTTCCTAGTCCAAGTATGCATGTGATATTCTACACCATTTTCACATGGAAGACTATAAGCCAACCCCTTCTCCCTTTCAGTTTGGAGCCAAAATTTCAGTCACTTGTACTTCCCCTGAATTTGATGCTACCTTATACCGTCAAATTATAGAAAAACTTTTGTATCTGACCCATACTCGTCCCGACCTTTCCTTTGTTGTTGGCCTTATTTCTCGGTTTATGCAAAACCCACATGAAACTCATTGGAAAGTAGCTAAAATAATACTCCATTATGTTTGAGGTACAGTTCAGTTTGGGATTCATTATAGTGCAAAAGAATCTCCTTTATTGGTTGGTTTCATTGATTCTGATTGGGCTGGTGACGCTGATGATCAGAAGTCTACTGCAGGTTATGTGTTCACTCTTGGTTCATGACCTATTGCATGGGCTTGCAAGAAACAAAGTGCCATTTCTCTTTCTTTAGCAGAAGCAGAGTATCGTGGTGCCGTAGAAGCTAGTAAGGAAGCCCTGTGGGTTCGTCAAATCCTATCAAAGTTTGGCTTTCAGAAACAACATCTGACTACACTTTGGTGTGATAATCAAAGTGGAATTAAACTATGCAATGATCTAGTCCAACATCAACATAACAAACACATTGAACTGCACATGCACTTCATCAGAAAGTTCATTCACGACCATGTTCTTGAAGTGCAATATTGTTCAACAGATGATCAAGTTGCATACATCTTTACAAAGGCTCTCAGAGAGGCAAAGTTTACTAAACTTTGATTTATGGTTGGAGTTCAGGAAGTTGTCACTAAGGGGGAATATGTTCTAATGCCTCCTTCCTTCTCCTATTGTGTCATATTTGTACATCCTTCAATCCTATCCCAAGTTGCTCTTAAGGGGGGATGTTAGGATATGTCGACGCATAGGAAATAGTTAAGTATAACTTGGTCTAGTGTAGAGTTAGGTAAAGTGTGTTTCTTTACTATGTACTTTTGTAACTTACAGTCTGACGGTCATGATATGTAGTGATCTGACAGTTCATTCTCTCCTCAGTATTACCGACACTTGATCCATGGCTTAACACCCAGTTGGTCCATGATCTCTATTTAAAGAGCATGGAGGGTCATTTGTAGGGTAACCATTCATGAAAGAAGCTTATGTAATTTTTCATTATTTTATTAATAAATTTCCTGAAGAGGTCATGTTGGCTCAGGCCATGGACTATTTCCCTCTTTGAGGGTTTAACCACGTCAACAATACTAGTGTATTGATCTGTGATCTGTTTGTGAGCGGTGTCCTTTAGTTTTTTGTTTGAGAAACTTACCCTGTAAATTCCTACACTAGGGTTAGTTTTTTGGATATTTGGGGTTTTCCATTGTTTCTTAATAACATATAGGCCTTCAAGCCTCATTATAACATAGATCAGAGGCATGTAGCCACCACATCCCTTCTCAGAGATAAGTTACCATCGCCCGAGCTAGTCTTATTTCCATTTTATTTGTAAGCATATTTCAGTATTTGATATTAATGAAATGAAGTATTATTTCTATTGCATCTCTGTATTTATGGTTATATCTGTAATTTGTTACGCTCCTATTTAAATCCATATCAGACAAAGAAAATAAATTAAAAAAATGATTTGTCGGCATATAACAACTGGTTCCCCAAATTCCTTGTTCAATGGTTGAAGTAGAAGAGAAACTAACCCTTGAAATGAGAAAATATCCCGTTGAATGTGTTGTCAATAATAATGTAACTACTCCACAAAATCACTCTAAGTTTTTTAACGAAACCTCCAGAAGTCTTGATGTGATGTGAGGAATAATGACAACAAAAGTTACTATATAACAAAAATTATGGAATTTTGTTTATCACTTCTTGAATGTGGTATTAAAAATAAAATTAGAAAAAATTACTATATAGTTAATATTATGATGATACACTAATTTTTGTTACACATGGAATAAAAAATATAATAAAAAATACAAAATTATCTAGTAAATGTTATATAATTTAAGTAAAATATTAATTTAAGTAAAAGTTTTAAGTTAATTTTGAAAGGAATGTATTAAACGCAAATTATGTGGAAAATTTGAATGGAAATTAAGGTAAAAAATTTCAAGAGAAAATTTAGTAGAATGTTTTCAAATAAATTTTAGAAGAAAATTTTGGATGGAAATATTTCAAACAAAATTTCTGGAGGGAAAATTCGGTGAAAAATTTTGGGGGGCAACTTTGGAGGGAAAGTTTCATTCTTTAATCTATATGTTTTCCCATTGGAGAGAGTGGATTTTTATCATTAAACATCTTCTATTTTAAATTCATGTATTCTTCTAATAGTGAAGTTTCTTTTTGTGAAGCATCAACATCTTTGTCGTGTAACAACTCTATTCATACTGATGAATATAACGAAAATGATTTCACTATGAATAGAGAGTTAGATTTTCCACATGGTCCTAATCCTAAGGATTATGAGATAAACAATGACGAAGGGTAGGATGAATAATTTCAAATAAATAGAGAGTCACATTTTCCACTTAGTCCTAATCCTATGGACTATGAGAGCAACCGTGAGGAAGGTCAGGATGAAGAATTTCTAATAAATCGAGATTCACGTTTTACACTTAATCCTAATCATAAGGACTATGAGAGCGGTAATGACGAAGGGAATGATGAAGAATTTCCAGTAAATAGAGTGTCACATTTTCCACTTAGTCCTAATCCTAAGGACTATGAGAGCAGTAGTGGCGAAGGGCAGGATGAAGAATTTTTAGTAAATAGATAGTCACATTTTCCAATTAGTCTTAATCCTAAGGACTATGAGAGCAACAATGACGAAGGACAAGATGATGAATTTCCAGTAAATAGAGAGTCACATTTTCCAGTTAGTCATAATCCTAAGGATTATGAGAGTAGCATTGACAAAGCGCAGGATGAAGAATTTCCAGTAAATAGAGAGTGAAATTTTCCACTTAGTCCTAATTCTAAGGACTATGAGGGTAACACCAATGAATGGCAGGATGAAGATGACGAAAAATATCCTCCAATTCAATATTTCAAAAGCACACATAATGGTAGTGAAAACTTTCCTGCAATTGAGGATGGTAATGAATATTTTTCAAGCAATGATGGTGATGAATTTCCTAACTATTTTCAGAATGATCACAGTGAGGATAATATTCCTCCTAATAATGATGAAAATGCTTATATATAATATGATGAAATGATGGATACATTACCAGCAAATATTGTATCTAAGAGTAGGAGTAGACCTATTCATATCAATCCAAGATGTTCTAGTTATACAAGGGATAGAGCAGAATATCTCACAAGAAGAAGTTTTGTCAGTGATCTCATTTCAAGTGAATGTTGTCAAAATGATTTCTTGAAACATATGGATTTCAAGTTTGCATTGGAAAAAGGAAGAGATTTTTTCAATGATTAAAACCATGAAAATTCATAATTAGTGGGGTGCATGCAATCTACATTTCCAGGTTATGATTATCATATTGGGTCTTTATTTCTCTATAGAAAGGTTTTCAAAATGTTTCATTCAATCGGTAATTTTCGTTTGCTAGGAATCCAAGAAAATTTGGAAAAAGATCCCACACTTTATTCAAAAGTACGTCATAGACGAGAGTTTGGGCCATTAGAAAATACTTCAATGTCATATATGTAAAACTCCTTTTCAAAGCATGGGGATTGTATGCCAAACAGAGACACAATACATAATCCAAATAATTTATCAAGACGAGAAATCTACAACTTATACAAAGGATATGTAGAAGGTGTTGAAAGAAATGTTAGATTTATTACATATCAATATTTTGTGAAGATTTGGAGGAAATAATTCAACAATGTCTGTATTACTAAGAAGACAAGGATGAGGTTTTGTATTACATGTGCTTCTCTTAAATGAAAAAGGGATAAATGTCAAGGGGAAGAAATCGGTAAGCATTCATAACATTATTTTTTGAAATTGTATAGTTATCTACTATGAAAATGTGTTTATTAATAGGTTTCTTTTATGTCATGTGTAGATTCCATTGTCAAAGCACTTCAAGAGCATCACAAACAACAAGCAAGTGAAAGGAAAAAGTGGTACAAGAATAAAAATAAGTGTTATGATAATCCAAATAAATATTTGGGTTTGATAATTGATGGTATGGGTGAGAAGAAAATATTTCTACCACATTTTGTTCACACACCAAAAAATTTACAAGAGGAAAATTTTATTTAGTTTCACTTGGTCAGTTGATGGTCTTAAATGGGAAAATGTCACCAAGGGTTTACTTCACAACTCCAAATATTCACAATGATGAAAATATGACAATAACCACAATTCATGATGTACTTTCTCATTGCTATTGTAATCTTCCTGGAGTTTTATATCTACAATTGGACAACAATTGTCGTGAAAAAAAAAATCAGTTTTTTTTGGATATCTAAATATGCTTGTTGAATTGGAATTTTTTCCAAAGGTAAAGGTTGGTCTCCTTCTTGTTGGGAAAACTCATCACCATATTGATCAGATGTTCAGTCGTTAGTAACATTGAGGAGGAAGGATGTTGGGAGCTTACCATCATTAATTGAATGTACTAATAAATCATACATTCTAGAGCCTATTTTTCATGTGTTGGAAGAAATTGTTGACATGCGAAGGTTTATTCTCGGATCGCATGGTGAAGAGAAATGCATTGAACAACTTAATGAAATTAGCTTCCAACATCAATTTCATATCAAAAAAATTGATAGGAAGACACTTATATGGGGCAAGAAGTATTCAAGTACTGCAGAAAGGGCAATGTAATCAGGTTTGGCATTGTTGAATTTCATTCCAGATCATCCAATATTTGCATCAAATATATTGTTATTATAATCAGTTGTTGAAGTTCATAATGCGCAAAGGTAGAGCAGAGATATAATTTATTTTGAATGCCTCAAAAAATTAAAAAATCTATTAGATATACATATGAGTACTTTGATGTTGCTGATTTAGTTTGGTGGGAGTATTTTTTCAATAATCAGTGATATCTTTCATTATCAACAAATGAATATATACTCTTGAAGACTCCATTTATTTGGCCACAAAATGTGTCAAATGAACATGAGGAAAGAAACATTATTGAACAACAATAATCTCAAGGTCTTATTAATTCTTCACAGGTAGAGGAAAGAGAAATGTATATTGGTTCCATAAGGTCTCGTGCAAAACGTGAAGCCATGGAAGACCTTTATAGGGGTTCAGTAAAAGATATTAAAGAGGGTTGCATGATCATAGTGTTAGTAGATGGAGATGCATATGGCTATCCATTCTAGGTTTCCAAAGTTATAAAGGTTATTACATAAAATGAAGATGTTGCAGGTGTTGAAGTGCACTGGTATGCCATAAATACACACCCATTCAATGGTGTGTACAAGCCAAATATGTTAGTTGATAAAAAAAAATTGGTAGAAAGAGGAAAATAAAGGGTAAAAATATAAATTGTTGCTGAACATACCTCTTAAAATTGGAGGATGTTGACATACTTGTTTATGACTTCAATTTAACAAAGAGAGGAACTCTTCACTTCAGGATGATAGATATCCTGAAGAGGTTGATACCAGAAGAAATAGTGTTGATATGGGGGTTTCTTGAACCGAGTCATAGATCTAGAAAGTTTTTGAAACCTGAAATGGTGGACATGCATGTTGACTTAGATGGGACACTAGTTGATGAAAGAGAAGAATATGGTTCATCCTCATCTACATCCAATCATTCATATGAAGATGTGAATTCTGATGGTTCGTTACAATATATGAGTGATTTTGAATAATTGTCTAAGACAATTTATATAAATGATGTTTGCATGGTGACTTGAAATAAATATTTTAACTTCCATATTATCCTACATGAATTTATGAGTCATTTTTATGTTTGTTGGATTATATGTTTTAATTATGATGAATTCATTTTTTTAGAATATCCACAATGAAATAATAACTTAGAGAAATAATTTATGTTTCATTTAATCTACAAGTATTGATATTTTGTTTAATTTAGTCATATAATTTTTTCATAATGTCATGGTTGAAATATGTTAAAAACTTAAAGTTTTTTAATTCTATGGTGTGAAAAATTGTCAAAATTTTAAGGTTTTTCTGAGTTATGATATTTTATCTTTAATGCTATGGTTGAAAACAATTAGAATTTTAGGCATTTTTAGTGTCATGATATTATATGTCTAACGAACTGGATGAAAATTGGCATAATTTTAATGTGTTTTGAATCCCATTGTTTTATCTTTAATGCCATTACTGAAAAATGTTGAAATTGTACCCGAAAAGGAAAAATGTTATTCTACCAACAACATTTTTTGTTTTCATTGTGTGTTTTTCACTTTTTTTGCACAAAAAAATTGGTTTTTACTACCATTTTTTTTAAAAAGTTGAAAATTAACCCTACAAAAAACATTGTTTCGGAATACATACTTTTTGTTTTTGGGCTATTTTTCATGTCTTTTGGGCGGTTTTTTGATAGAGTTCTTGTTTTGAGTTTACCGTTCCCATTTCAAAGTTTATATTGTTTAAGTATATTTTAAAATTATCTAATAATATATAATTTGTATGGTTATGCTAATTAATAACATTAACGAATTGATATTAATCTTTCTCTCATAGATATTATATATATTATTATATATAATATATATAGTATATATATAGTATATATATATATATATCTGAAAATAGGAAAAATACATCAAGATCCTTCAACTATATCAAGGAGGAGATTATACTTCAAGTGAATATATCAAGTACTACAAAGCCCATAGAATTTTACAACAATACATAGTACCAACTACTCCACAACAAAATAGAGTAGCTGAAAAGAAGAACAACACCGTAGTTGAGAATGCATGGAGCACATTATTAATTCTTCCCCCGATGAAGTTGTTAGCACTGTTGTTTATTTGAAAAATAAAATTCCAACTAAAACTTTAGATCATAAGGATCCTGTGAAGCTCTTGATGGTTATAAACCAATAGTAAGCCATTTAAGAATATTTGGAAGTAAAGCATTTTGTCATATTTTCAAAGAAGATATGATAAAAATTGATGCCAAATATATCAAGTGTAATTTCATTGGTTACTATTGTAATGATAAAGCATATAAGTTGTTTGATTCCTGCACACATAAGTTTTTTGCAATCAGAGATGCATTATTTCATGAGCATGCAGATGAAGGCTAGAAGGAGGATAATATGATGGATGGCATATTCCTTATGATTATGATGACATCAAAGAGGAAAAAAGTGATAATTAGGGAGAAAAAGAGGAGGAATAATCAAGTGACATGGACACCTTTAGCAAGCACATCACACCAAGAGGAATAGATGATTCACCACAAAGTAGGAGAAGAGATGAAAAAGGTGAAGCACTAAGGAGGTCATCATGAAAAATTCAACCATCCATAAGATTTAAAGAATATACCTTAATGATTGAAGTGATGAATGCCATGGAATCTTTGAATTTTAAGTAAGCTAATGAGAATAAATAATGGAGATGTAATGAAGGAACTGTGAAAATTTCAACTCTATTGCAAAAAATGGAAATTATTCTTCTAAATCTAAATTAATTAAGAGTTTATTTTCCCATAATAATTCAAAACTACAATTCTCACCAAATTAAATTATGTGGAAGATAAACTAGAATCTGAGAAAATACTAGCATACACACACATAAAATATGACACAATTATTTTGGGACAAAATTCCCCAGAAAAACCCAACTTGGGAAAATGGTGTAGCAATTGAGGGTTTTAATTATTAAGCAGTAGTGAAATAATCTGCGTACAAATGGATGCCCAAACTGGAAATCCACTACAAGCAAATTTGCCACAAAAATAGGTGAGGTAAATTTTGTCTCACTCGAGATTGATCTAACTCTGAAATTGGCTCTAAATGGGCTCCACGAAACCCCTGCATCAAATATATGCAAGAAATTGGATTCTTTTCTTGGAAATACAATTGATCAAACCATCTACCCAATCCAACCTCTAAGAATGACTTGTTGTCCCCTTGTGAAAATTCTCCCAATCTCTAACAACTGAATCAATCCTTTTTCTAGCCAAGTTAAACTCCGCCTCTGAATCTTCTACATTAGCACTACGTATCCTCAATGAGGAAGTCAACCCTCCTCTAGCTAACTCTCTAAATATGGAAGACTTCCTCTAGACTTCATTGTCCCTACCCCTGTTTGTCCCTGCTTCCCTTTTCTGGCTCAAATTCTTCCAACAAATGTTGTTTCTCTCTGGAAAATCAAACTGCCCAAGGAAATTAATTTCAAGTGTGTGTGTTCTCCATCTACCCATCAACTTCTTCTTATAATCTTTTGTTGGGACCCAATTGCTAATATTAAATCTTAATTAATGGATATGATTATTTCCTAGCCGATGCATGTGATTTTCTAGATGATTCACACATTTCTCAATTAATACTAATTAATTAACCCCTTTTCCTAAGTTTAGACGTAGGAAATATTTTAAAATGGGCTAATAATCTAATTGAGACACTTCTATGTGGAATTTCCAAAAAATATTTATAGGTTATAGAGATCTCCCGTGTTTTAGCCTCTCCACAAAATTTCGAGACTAGCACACCTCCAATGCTAAAAAAACCAACACTCCCTCTTAGTGAGGAAGGTATTCGAGTGATGCACTACTACTATAATGCCATGTCTCTGTATCAGCCTTTGTGACACTACTGATGCCTGACCATTGTGATTTCCTGCTACTTCCCATCAACCATTGTGCAACTTTGATGTTGCATCTATGTTGCTACTGAAACTACTATGCTTTTTCCAACTGTGCATCTACACTGCAACTCCCTCTCATCTATTGTTGATGTAACTACAACTACTGCAAGTCAGAAGCATCCTAAATACTAAATCAATTATGTCTCTACTACATATATCTCTTGAGTCTTGACTACTACTAGTCTTTGCATTTACCACTAAATAATATGCATTGTTGTTGATTCTTCTACTGAACCTCATGCTCTGCTGTCAACACTACACTATGCTCCTTAGCACCTGACTGCCACTAGTCTACAACTGTCACTCAGATAATATAACTACATCACTGACATTAATCCATCCTACTAGTGATTACTATGGTCTCTTCATCAGGGTAATGACCCATGAGGAGGACACCTTAATGGACCTTGCCCAACCTCTACAACTCTAGGAATATAACTCCATATTACCTCACCTCACTCCTAGAGGTATAGCTACTATCATGACAAAATATTTCTCCATCCTAGAGGATAGTTTGTTTATCTCTACAGAAGATGTCGCTTGGTCATTCTTTTCTTGCTTGTCCTTCTTCTTAATAGGACTAGGTACTGTAGTGGCCAAATATGCAACACCTAAAGCACTTCATCTCAGATAGGTCCTTCTTTTTATTCTTCTCCCCCTCTCCATGGCTAGGACCCTTAGATGCTAGGGCCACATTCTCCTCTTCCTTCTCACCTTCGTGCCCTTTTTTTTGCTTTTGTTGATGGTACTCTTTAACAAGGCTCGCCTCAAGGTATGACTACATACTATCCCATCTATGAAATGTATCTCTACCTAAAATACTTTGGACAAACACTTGCCACTTCTATGAGACACTGTTGAGTGTCAAAAGTAAAAGCTCTATTTGTTGAGGTGCCACCCCAATGGATACAAGCTTATAGCAGACCTCTTAAATCTTGGCGAGGAAGGAATCAATGCTTTTACCCTTCATCATCTTGATGCTCCTCAGCTTCTCCTGTAGGAACATATTTTTTTACTTGGAAGTGTTTTGATATAGCTAGATGAGAGTGTCCCACATCTCCTTGAAGGTATTGTTTCTAGGTACATGTGAGACTATATGGTCCCAGACGAAACCCCCGCGTCAGCGTTTGCGTCAAATATGTGTAGGCACTTGGTCACTTTGCTTGGAACTGTAATTGATTAATTCTTATGCCTAATCCAAACTCTGAGAATGACTCGCTGACCCCTTCTAGAAATTACCTTGGCCTCCAAAAATTTAATTGAACCTCTATTGGGCCAGATAAAACACTACCTCTAAAGCTTTTGTGCTAGCACTACATAGCCTCACTAAGGAACTCAATCCTCCCATAGCTGGTTCTCTGGATCTGTAAGACTTCCTCTAGACTTCACTGTCCCTGACCCTCTCTATCTCTACTTACTTTCTCTAGCTCGAACTCTCTCGACAACTACTATATCTCTCTAGAAAATAGAACTTCCCAAGGAAATTGATCTCAAGTGTGTGTGTTCTCCATCTACCCATCAAATTATTCTTATAATATTATGTAGGACTCCAACGAGCAAGATTAAATCTTAATCGATGACCAAGATTATTTCCCAGTGGATTCATGGGAGTTTTTAGATGATTCACGCCTTTCTTAATTTATATTGATTAATTAGTTTCCCTTTCCCTAAGTTTAGACTTTGGAAATATTTAAAAATAGGCTAATAATATAATTAAGACACTGCAAGGTGGAATTTCCAGAAAGGATTCTGGGTTATCAAGAACTCTTGTGTTTTAGCCTCTCCACAAAGTTTTGAGACTAGAATACCTTTGATGCTACACAAACTAACAGGAAGAATATGAATCCACAATGAAAAATTATACTTGGGAATTAACAAAATTTCCTAAAAATAAAGTACCCATATGATCCAAATGGTTGTTTAAACCCGATTTTAATGTTGATGGAGTTATAGATAAATATAAGACCGGGTTGATTGTAGAACATTACTCACTAAGGGAATTGATTGTGAATCAAATTTAGCATCTATAACAAGTAAACATTATTAGATTAATGATTACATTAGTTATAAAATATAAATGGAAACTACATCAACTAGATGTTAAATTTTCTTTTTTAATGGGGAACTCAAGGAATAACTATATCTTGTCCAACTAGAGGGATTCATAAAGGAGGGTCAACAACACCTTGTTTGTAAATTAAAGAAAGCTTTATCTGAATTAAAATAAGCACCAAGATATTGGTATGTGAAGATTGAATATTTCTTTCTTTAGAAACGTTTTATGAAAAACAAGAGTGAATCTAAATTGTATATCAAGCTAGATCAAACGGGGCATGTTGTTATGATTTCCTTGTATGTTGATGATCTTATTATAACAAATACGTTAATCGATGGAGTTAAAAGAAAATTGTCATAGGTTTTTGAAATGAAAGAACTTAGTGAATTGCATTATATATTAGGTCTTAAAATATGGAGAAAATTTGATCAGACATTAGTTACACAGAGAAAATATATAAGAGAGTGATTGAGATGGTTCAAAATGTATCAATGTAGCCAGTGTCAATACCTTTATAACATAATGCCAAAGTCTATAGTGATGGTGGCACACGAGAGGTGGATGGCACATTGCATTGTTAGCTAGTGGGAAATCTAAACTATCTCACTACAACCAGACTAGAAAGAACATATTCAATTAGCATCCTAAGTCAGTTCATGGCCAAGCCTCTTGAAATCCATTGGAAGGCAGTGAAGGGAGTCCTTTTATATATGAAAGTAACTATTAACTTTGGTATTAAATATGTTGATGACATTTTTGTTGAGTCAGAAGGCTATTCTAATTTCAATTGGGTGAGGAATCATGAGGATAAAAGATCAACCTTGGGATATGAATTTAATGTTAGAACTGGAATTATGGCATGAAGTAGCAAGAAACAACCAATTTTTTCTTTGTCATCAACTAAGGTTGAGTACAAAGCTTTGTGTAATGCTACTTGTGAAGTAGTTTGGTTGAGGTGAGTTCTTGAGCCCTATTAATAGAATTTTATATGTGTTATTAGAGTTCTATTTGGACCATTTGTCCTAATTATTCCTTGTTAGATTTTAGATCCTATATTATAGGATTCTGTTCAACTGTATTGTAATCATATATATGTTTTTGATTGATGACTTGGTGAATGTAAGTGTGAGTGGAAAGGTATTTTGCATGAGTGTTGTCTCACAATGAGATACAACTTATCTTCCAATAATTTGTCTTCCATATCTAACTTAAATTAAAAATGCAAATTCTTAATATACAAAATATCCATCACCATTTACACTTCATTATGTCCCTCATCAGTAGAAAAGAAAAAACACTTAATTATTTACTATAACACTTCATTAAGTCTTTCATTGAGTAGAAAAAGAAAAAAACACTTGATTATGACTACATACAATGACTTCCTCATGTTATATTGATTGATTTATGTAAAATAATTTGTCAATAATGATAATGTAGTTTACTTTAAACTTATAAATTTGGATGTTGGAAAATATCAAGAAAATAGGAATAAGGAAGGCAACAAAAAGGAGAATGATAAGCAACAACTAAATGCAATAGTTAAAAAAAGAAATTGTGCTCGGTGTGTGGCAAGAATCGACTATGAAACAGGTCATCTGCATATAGTTTAAAATTCCATGAACTTTTATAATAAGTTATAATTGGCTACTTTTGGTTGTAGCCTATCTGTTATATGATTGGGAGGATTTTTAGGTGTATTTTTTAATCTAATTTGCCCATAATTCAATAGGTATTTATTGGAATGACAAGTTTGAGTTGTGAAATCTCCATAATTTGAGTGCTCCCAACATTTTTTAGGGTGTTGAATCCATACGTGCAGTCAAAAATCAATTTTAAACAACATATATAAAGATTTGGTAAAAATAGTTTTCACCGAATTCCAAAAAAAATAAATCTATGTTTTGAGAACGCCCTATTATTTTATAGTAAAAACAAGAAATATTGGCCTTATACATATAAGTAATTTTCCCTTTGTGTTGCCTTAACTATGGTACCAACATTACTAGTCAAATCATACAATCTCCCACTCCAATTTCTCCATGAAATGCCTTAGGCTCGACCAACCAAACTACTTATGAATATAAAGTTTCTCATGGAAACTACATGTAACAAAAAGTGTGGTTGTTGATATTTAAACCACTGGGATTTTTAGCATTTAAAATGGATCAAAGATGTTGATGGATGTATGTATGTATGTACACATGCATGTGGAGTTTGATCTATTTTAATTTTTTAATTATACATTGTAACACCCTCATCCCACATTTACCCAAGTTCACTGGTCCGCTGGGGAAAACATGTGACGAGAGCCTACTATGATATGATTCAAATACCCATGCACATTTAAGGAAGTGGAACTAACGAAGAACAACCAATCTGACCTTCTACACATGCTACAGAACCTCCACGAGCCAACCAACCTTTCCAGATGACCAACCCCTGATGCAGCTTAACATTTTACTGACCTATAGCCTCATTCAGTCCCATGACATGGGCATGGATGTGCCTGGGACACTCCAGTAACTCTCACAACAACAACATGCAAGTGACTGGGGTCCTTTTCAACTAGTTCAAAGCCAACAAGCTCGTATTTTGTGCCACTTTTTTAGGGCCAGAACTCAGGTCACTACCCAAAACACCATGAAACCTTCAGGAATGAAAAGTAACACCAAAATAATGATACTAAAGAAAATATTCGAACAAATACTTGAATGGACCCCTATTATCCATGATAGTAATTTCATCAAACATGTCACAAATATGCATTCTATAGGTCATAATAACATATCTTAGCACAGGGGTCTCACGCTTATTTGAGAATTTCTTAGAATCATTCATGCCTTATCACATTAGTTGCATTATCATCTATTAGGTCATATTTTCATTATTCGTTCATTTACAAATCAAAACATGATGAGAGCCATACATCATCACTATCATAAAACGTGCTCATAACCAACATATAAACAAGATAAATAATAAGGATATAACAACCATAGAATCCACATATAAACCAATACATTTACACATGAAATACCAAGGAGAAGGAAATATTATTAATGAATGCAAAAACCAACCAGGTTTGGGACTTCCAAGAACCACCCAACCATAGATTGGTTGAACCAAATATTTCTTCTAATCACCCCCATGCCATATTCCAAGCTTGAATGTGGGATTCATAACAAAAACTAAACCATGGCTTCCCAAGGCTACATCACCTCACCCTCATAAATAGAACCAGTCTTTAACATAATCCACACTAGATCAATAGGCCCTAGGCAAGCATGGATGATACCAAATTTCTCCATCTACATCATGAGGAATTTTCCTATCTCCTAGTCTCTAGGCTTTACTGCAATCCACATTGGATCACTACATCTTAACTGATACCCTACCCTCTAGGATTTATCGTATATCCTTACATTCACCGCCAAGGATTCCTAGGCTTGATTTAGGGAATCCACCTCTATGATTTAGCGTATATCTTTCCATTCACTGGTTGAGCATTCCAAGGTTCACTGAGGTAACAAAAAATCTAGTTTTTATTTAGCAACCCATAGTTTGGTTTAGGGGTTACTTGGCCAAGGCTTTACCGCAATCCACATTCCAATTTAGGTAGATCTAGGCCATCTTTTCTTTCTTTGAGAGACCACCTCACTTAGTTTTGAATCCATCCAACAATATAGCTCAAATAAAAACATGATAACCCCATCATACCATGGCTATTTGGAAATGGAAAGGAAAAGCTGAAGAACACTATCATACCTAGAAAAACCCATGTCAATGAAAACAAGAGAACCAAGAACACACATGTCAAGGAAATCATACATGAAAATCGATACCTACAAATAATCCCTTTTGTAGCTTCTTGATCCTTGCTTTCCTTTGCCTTCTTTTCTTTTCTTGATCCAATGTTGAAGTGATCCAAGAAAACTTTAAATTTCCAATAGTGTGAGAGTGAGAGAATAGAGAGAGAGCTCCAAAATTGAACTAGCAAAAGGTACCAACTAATACTCAGAAGCCTTTTTATTAACAAGGCCTCTATTTTCTTCAATTTTCCATTATTTTCCTCCTCATATGAAATCTATGACCTTTCACCTTCTTTTTCTCCTAATTTTCTTTATTTTCATAAATAAAATGCCAATTAATGTCTCATGACTTTCCAAATCCTTTGCCATTTCCTTTGCTAATTTCCTTAGCCATAATAAACCAAATGAACACCCACACTAGGATTTTTTCCCAACATTCATCTTGGGATAAGTGTCTGATAGACATGGTTATTATTTTTCATTTATTAACTTTATTTACATGGAATTTTCATCGTTGTTGTTATAGAACCCTCCCCCTTGGGGGAACACCATACTCAGTGTTCAATGGCACCTACAACAAACAAGATTGCTGAAAGCAAAATATACTGCCCATGGAGCTTTATAACTTAGCTTGTTGCAGTATTTACAATGATCAATCTGTTGAAAAGTAAACGAACAGGAAAACATAACAACATGAAAATCATAATGACACGACACCCATACCAGTTATTGGAGTTTTATAACATAGCTCATGGTAATATCTAGATCCATATACATATGTACATATACCAAAAACATCACACCAAACATATACCAAAAACATTCGCTTAACTAGCGAATATAGAAGGATACATAGCTCACATATACTCTGTCATCTCCCATGAAGCTTCATTAGACCCAAAGTGCTTCCACTACACTTTAACTTTCTCAATTTATTGGTTTTGAAGCATGAGCATCCTTCTTTGCAATATACACTGAGGTTCTGAATGGAATTCTCCATCTAGATCCACCTGCAATACAAACTAATCAATCACATGATCAACATATTTAACATACTTCTTAAGAAATGACACATGGAAAACATCATGGAATTTCATAGTTAGAGGCAATACAAGTCGATAGGCTACTGGTTCAATCCTTTCAAGATCTTGAAAGGTCCACAAAACCAAGGTGCCAACTTGGAACACGATGCAATCTGCAAGGAGCTCTTCTTTGGATTGATGTGCAAGTACATATATTCCCCAACCTAAAAATCCTTAAACAAACTATTTCGATCTACATAACTTTTCTTCCTGTCCTATTCTTTCTTTAGATTCTTCTTGATTACCTACATTTCTTGTTCCATATTGACCAACATATCTGGTCCAATCAACACCCCGTTAATTGGATCACTCCAATTGATGGGAGTATTACAACTCCACCCATACAATTCCTCAAATGAACTCATCCTCAAAGATTTATGATACCCATTTTAATAATCAAACTTAGTCAATGGAAGGCACTCCTCCCATCTCTCTTGATGCATCACATAAATCCTCAACACGTCCTCCAATATCTTTTTGACCCTATTTGTTTGTCCATCTATCTGAGGATGATAAGTTGCGCTAAAGGCCAACTTTGTACTCAATCCTACAAATAACTCTTTCCATAACCTATAAGTGAACTTTTCATCCCTGTTTGACACAATCTTCTTCGGAACACCATGCAATATGACGGATGACATATCTGATGAAGACCTATGCTACATCAATAGCTAAATAAGTAGACTTCCTTCGAATGAAGTGTGTTACCATTGTCAACCTGTCCACCACAACCATGATGGAATCATGTTGCCTAGATTTCCTCGACAAGCCTGTGGTGAAATCCATGGAAATGACCTCCCATTTCCACTATGGAATCGAAATCGGATGTAGTAGTCCACCTGGATACTTACATGATTCCTTTTGCCTGTTGATAGTCTAAGCATCTGGCCAAAATCTTGGCCATGTCCTTCTTCAGATTCAGCCAATAATAAAAATTCTTCACAATTGTAATTATCATTTGATATCCCGGGTGGCCTAAATACGGTTTCACATGAAACTCTCTAAATATAGTCTTCTTGATCTCACTACTACATGAGACATATATCTTGTCCCTAAATCTGATTAAGCCAACTGCTGTAAGATGATAGTGCACATCCTGAAAACCTGTACCCTGTTGTAACTTGTGCATAAGCTCCATGTATACTGTTGTCCTGCTGTAATATTTGATCGTGTAATTTTATCCCATAAGAACTCATAACTACTATATGATTCACATGTACTCTCCTTCTAAGAGAATATGTGACCCTGTTCTCACTACCCTTAATGTACCTGATTTGAAATTAAAACTCAATGATTGTGGCCAAACATCTAGTTTCCATGGCATTCAGATTCAGTTGGTCAAAATAGGTACCTCAACTCACTATGATCATGCATCAATAAAAACCTCCTTCCAAGAAGATAGTGCCTCCACATCTTCAACGCATAAATGATCACTGCCAACTCAAGATTATGTGTTAGATGATTCTACTCATGCTCATTTAGTTTCTATGGCTCATAGCATACTATTTGTCCTTTCTGCATAAGGACTCCACCAAGTGCTCTCTTGCAAGAATCTGTGCATACCACAAATTCCTTGACTGAATCTACAATCTTTAACACTTGAGCATTTGTCAATAATTTCTTCAATTGCTCAAAACTAGATGCACATTCCTATGTCCATTCAAATTTCTTATCTTTCCTTTGCAATGACATATTAGGATATGGAATGTGAGGTAAGTTCCTGATGAACTTCCTATAGTAACCTACTAGCCCCATGAATGATCTTAGTTCATCCACATTTCTAGGAGTTGCCCATTCCATGATAGCTCTTATATTCTCTGGATCCATTGCTATACCTTCCATGGAGACCACATGCCCCAAGTAATTTACCTATTTCTGAAAGAAATTTCATTTTCTAAGCTTAACATACAATTGATGCTCTCTCAACAATCTCAACACTGCTGCTAAATGCTTGACATGCTCCTCGTCATTTTTAGAATATATCAAGATGTCATCAATGAATACAATAAAAAACTTGTCTAGATAAGGATGTAACAAACTATTCATCAAACACATAAATGTATATGGAGCATTAGTCAAACCAAATGGAACTACAACAAACTCATAATGCCCGTACTTGGTCTGTAAAGTTGTCTTGTATATGTCCTCTTCCTTGATGCGTACCTGTTGATATCCAGATCTCAGATCAATCTTCAAGAACATTGTTTGTCCCTTTAAGTGATTGAACAAGTCATCAATCCTTGAAAACAGGCACCTGTTATTGATGGTTAACTTATTCAACTACCTGTAATCAATGCATAACCTAAGATTATCATCCTTCTTCTTCACAAACAATATCGGTACACCCCAAGGTGATACACTTGGCCTAATGTATCCCTTGTCAAGCATTTCCTTCAATTGTAACTTCATCTCTACTAACTCTGTTGTGCTCATCGTGTAAGGTGCCTTCAATGTTGGTGTTTCCCCTGGTACCAACTTAATGGAAAAGTCTACTTCCTGTGAGGTGGAAACTCTGAAATCTCTATTAGAAACATAGCCTGAAACTATTGCAAGATTGAGTACCTCCTTAATACCTCTACATCCTCAACATCCTTACCCTTATCACTAGAAATATGCACTGCAAATAACACACACCCTTTTCTGCAATTTTGCCTACATAAATGTCACCATTCTAACTAATGTTTTTTTCTTCTTACCTTGCAAGATCCTATGTTCTCCATTGTCATCCAAGCACTCAATGGATTTTTCATAACAGTCCACTTTAGTCCTATGAATATACAACAATCCATGCCCAACAACATACTATATGATCCCAATGAAAATACATTCAAATGTGTTGATGTAGGCATACCATTCAACTCGAATCCACAAGCTCTTACCAAGTGATACACTCTCTTCTTTGTACCTATAGCCAATTGCACTAACTAGGATTTTGCATGCACTTATTTATTCAAACCACACTTATCCACCAAGTCAAGACTAACATAAATATAATTATATAAAGTTTTAATCAAAATGGAACCAACTTGATCACAAAGCTTACTGTCCATCTTGATAACAGTTTCCTGGTGCTATGCATGCTTGTTATCCAACTCTGCACAAATCCAAGGAATACTCTGCCAAACATCCCCAACAGTCTGCACCTCCTGTGTATTGTATATCTGAGTCCTACCACCCTAATTCTGTATATAATCTCTCTTAATATGTTCCTTATCACATGTCTAACACCCCAAACATCCTATACCATCACCTCTATTATGTTGTTGTGAGCCATGTCCCTGTCTAGTTACTTTGAACTTCTTGTATGGTGCAAAATTTTCCTTATCTTCTACATTTTGAGGCCTTGTTCTTTTTGGCTTCCATTTACTGATATGAAATTGATAAAAGACAAACAATAAGGTATTACATACTCATGTGCATGGATGTGCGTATGCTATTTTATGCAACGGATTGATAAGATTGCGAAATACACAGAAATTAAAGCAATTAGAGAAAACATAATATGCAAAACATATAAACACATCAAGTTTAATAAGGAGTTCACCCAACACTCCTGGGCTACATCTCCTGGTCCAGTCTTCAGTGGTGGCCTCTCTATTATGTTTCCAAGCAGATTTTTTACAACAGTGAGCTTAATTTGAGTCTCACTCACGCAGAATGAGTCGATCTTGCGGACAAGATAGACCTTCCTAGAATCTAATGAAGACCTAATGACAAACAAACCAACCAGACACTATCTTTCTCTAAATGCGCTTTATAAATAATGGCAAACAAATGTGTTTAAGGCCTACCTCATGTCCAACGCAAGTTTTGGGATGCCTTTGCTCCTTTGATCCAAGTAAGTTCCTTTGTCGCAAACCTGCAAACACAAACAAGGCAAACGATTAA